>WOXC01002462.1:0-228127 GCA_011680675.1 Gymnobelideus leadbeateri | reverse complement strand
TCACTAAAGGTAACAGTAAAAAAATTGTTACCTAAAAGGAGGTAAATAATCAAGCTCCATTGTTTTTAAAGGCACTGCATGTAAAGAATCAATATCCATGCTCTACATGTGTGCCATTTATGTACTATTGCATAGCATCTATATGTTTAAAACATATCCGAGACAAGGTGGAGCCAAGATGGCAGAGTAGAAACAGCATTTCCAAGGCGCTCTCTTTCACACCACTTCAAAATCATGTAAAAGGGGACTCTGAACAACTTCTGGAGCTCCAGCACCCACAGAATCACACAGAGAAGCTAACCTCCCACTGGGGACAGCCTGGCAGCCCTGCCGGGAATGGACCGCACAGTGCTCTGGGAGCCAAGGCCAGGCCCACTTGAGCTGTGGTTTTAGCCCCAGGACAGCCAGGCTAGTAGCCAAAACACCAGCAGCTTTGGCGATTCCAGAATTATCAACACAGACATGCCTAGGACAAAGTGAGATGTTAGTGCCCTATGGACTTTGGGACCAATATTTGGGGAATGCCTCAGAATTCTTTCCCTAGGATATCTCACCCCACAAGAGAGTAGGGGGAAGGGGGATGAGAGGGGGGATGATGGAGAGGAGGGCATTCTGGGGGGAAGGGAGGTTGGAAGTACCCAGTTTCAAAGAGGGACAGGATCAAAGTAGGGAATGGACCAGGTGGGGGTGGGATGGGTGGGAGGGAAATATAAGCTGTCTTTTACAATCTATCTACTATGGTAATGTTATGCATAGCTATACATGTACAACACGTACTGAATTGCTTATCTTCCCAGAGGGAGTGAGTGACAAAGGAGGAAGGGAATGGATCTGGAATTTGAAGTTTTAAAATTAAAGGTTTCAAATATAGATAAATACCATTATTAATACTATTTTGCATATAATTGGAAGATAAGATGTGCAGGCATTGGGTCACAGAGATTCACCTTGTCCTAATGATAAAGTCGAAGGGGGTATGGGAGAAGATATGGGAGAGAACAGATTGGATGAGGGGATATCTTGTGGGACTGCCATTCTGGGGTGGTAGGTAAGGGGAAATGGGGAAAAAATTGTAACTCAAAACATGGCAGAAATGAATGATGTAAACCACAAGTTAATAAAGCATTTGTTAGAAAAAAATATATCAGGGACAAAAGAGAAATGGAGATACATACATTTTGTGATCTATAAGTATGGAGTCAGAAAATCCTTGGGATAGGAAGGGAGTTTTAACACAAAGTATATAGGAAATTAAATTTTTGTTTTGGGAAAACAACAATTCTGGAGAGCATATGAAGTGCAAAAAGGCTTGGGGGAGAATGAGCCACAGCTGTGATACAAAGGGATTGCTACTAGCCGAGTACCATCTTAAGCACTGTCTTAGAAAAATGTTATCTCAACAAAGGGCAAGAAATGAAGTTTCTGTTATTCTTCCACCCCTTGCATCACATGTCTTCAATCATCTGTTTCTACTTGATATGCTTAGGTCACATAGAATCACATAAAAGACTTACAAGTCTGGAAGGATATTTCCTTGCTAGGCACATCTCCTTGATGTTTACCAGCATATATCCTGGCCATGCTGCTGCTTGTTGTTTCCTTATCTCAGTCTCTAGGTATTTTTGCTCTTGACCACAGAGTACAGACTTACTCCTATTCTCATCTACTCCATTCTATGGCAATATACTTGAATGTGTTTATTTCATAACACATGAGGTACATATTATATCAAGAATACAAACTTTTGGAGAATAAGTTTTATTGTGGTTTTCAACCCCTTACATTTGACCCTAAGCAGCATGTCTTTTGAAATATACTAAATTGGTATCTTATGAAAATGCTTTTAGTGCTTGAAATCCTGCTATCTCTTTAAGAGCAACAAATCTTAGAAAACTTATTCTGTCTATTTGAGAGAAAAAAATGCTTTCAATGGCACCTCTGTCCCATGTGAAGGAGTCTAAAGTCAGCCACGTTAATTTGTCTATTTCTTTTGCATGGAAATTGTAATTTTCTTTGGCATATACATTATATCAAGGACTAAGTTCAAATGAGATTCTAAATAATTAATTTCTCTGAATTACTGTTGTTGTGACTTATAGTCTTGAAGCTCTTCTATAAAGGATCTTCCTATAAAAATGATCTTATAAGAATTTAACATAATGGAAATGGGATAAGGAAAACTTGTTATTATTTTTGTAAGAACCATTATTGTGGTCTGTCATGCTGGGGAGAAAAAGAAAATAGGCCATCTCACTCTTGTTGCACTTCCTTGCATATAGTTTCTTGCAGGAAATCAGTGTTTGGGAAGATAAATATTGTCTCGTTGGGAAAGGCAGTAAGAGGGTCATCTATAAAAGGTTCTGTCAAGGCTCAGCAGCAGCCTTTTGGGGCGGCAGAAAAGTAGAACATGAGAGAATTCTTCTAAAGGTCAGAAAAGGTGGAGGAGGAATAAAGAGGAAGGAAGGGAGGGAGCACACATTTTTTCAAAGTACTTACTTTATGCCAGGTATTACAATAAATATTTTACACATATTCTCATTTAATCCTCACAACAACTCTGTAAGTTTGGGGCTATTATTATTCCCATTTTTGCATCTAACTGGCTCAGTGTTGGTCCTAAAGTCAGGAAGACCTGAATTTAAATCCTATCTCAGGCATTTACTATGTCAGCTTGTTGCAAATTACTTGGATCTCCGTGTTCCTATATTTCCTCAATTGTAAAAATAGGATAATGAAAACACCTATCTTTTATTGTTTTGAAAAATCAAATGAGGTAATATTTGCAAGTAGCTTAGCCCAATGTCTGTCACATGGGTACTATATAAAAGCTATAATGATGAAGATGATTTGAGGAAACTGAGGCAAACAACATTTAAGGGCATTGCCCAAGGTCACACAGCTATTAAGTGTCTGAGGCTAGATTTAAATTCAGATGATCCTCACTCCAAGCGCATTGCTGTATCCACTGTACAATCTAGCTTTATTCAGATAGATGCCCCTACCATGTCTGATACTGAGTTTGAATATTTATTCTTTGTTTATTTGTTTCTTCATGCAGAGATGTTTTTTTTTTATTAGATACCTGCTCCCATAAGAAGATATGTGAGTAAACTAGAAGGAATGGAGGTCTTTAAATGTTTCTTTGACAATAGAATGCATTCCTTTGGAATTCAATGTCTGTGCCTTACAATGCCATGAAGACTTTTAATTTCATTTTAAAAATTAATTGATTGATTGATAATTTTTAGTTTTCAACATTCACTTCCATAAGAAGTTTAGTTCTAAGCTTTGTTCTAAGTTTTCTCCCCCTTTCTATTGCTCCCTCCCCAAGAAGTCTTGCAATCTCATATAGGGTCTAGATATATGTTCGTATCAAAGATTTTTTCACATTAGTCATCTTGTAAGGAAGAATTAGAAGCAATGGGAGAAACCATGAGAAAGAAGAAACGGGAGGCTAGGTAGTGAAGAGTTTGCTATGATCTGCATTCAAATTCCACAAGTCTTTTTCTGGATATAGATAGCTTTTTCTATCATGAGTCTTTTGGTGTTGTCAATCATTTCATTTCTGAGAAAAACTAAGTCTATCAAAATTAGTCATCACACAAATGTTGCTGATACTGTGTACAATGTTCTACTTGTTCCTCTCACTTCAGTCAGTCAGCATCTGTTCATGTAAGCCTTTCCAGGTTTTTCTGAAGTATACCTGCTCATCATTTCTTATGGAAAATAGTATTCGATTATATTTTCACACCACAACTTGTTTAGCCATTCCCCAATTGATGGGCAGCCCCTAAATTTCCAATTTTTGGCCATCACAAAAAGAGCTACTTATAAATATTTTTGTTCTTGTACATCCATTTCCCTTTTTTATCAGCTCTTTGGGACACAAACCTAGAAGTGTTATGCTTGTGGTTTAAACCCAGGGCCTCCCAAAACTGTTGCCATGGGGCCCTGCCCACCCAAAAATCGTTGGGGTTTCATGATATGTTGTGGTGGCACCATCTCAAAGAATTCACAGTCAGACCACTTCTAATTAAAATATAGGCATTTATTGAGATTGACACTTCTCACGAAGTGGCTAAGTTCCAAGAGGAACCAGCCACCTCAGAGAGAGTAATATGGATTTTTATAGGGTAAAGGTACTTACTACAAAATCAAAATTTTCGTAGAAAATAGGAATATGATTAATATTAAAAAGGCAGGAGGAGTTTGTTAAGGGATTAGGTAATAGAGGAGGCATCCCATCTATGGTTTGGTGGATAAAAATTCTGGTCATGCTGCCCTCCAATTGGATAGCTGTTTGGTTCTGTCTGGTGAAGATAGATAGTTAGGTATTGTGGTCCTGTCTTGGGCTAGACAGATAATGTTATTGTGATTGAATAAAAGAAGACACCTGTTCAAATATGTGGAATGGGTCTGTGGGCAGTTGCTAAGTAGAGATAGTAGCTGGATTCTCATCACATGGACATACCTGCTGTTTCTGTGGGAACTAAAAGTTCAGGGATATACCTGGTGTTCCAGTGAGCAGTGAGGCATATATGAAGAAGTTAGTACTTTCACCAAGGCCAAGGGTGCAGAGAGGGCTAGATAGGTACCGTGGACCTGCTGTTCAATGGGTCCAGATCTATAATAAAGTTAGAATATTAGGATGGGGGGTAACTTTATTAGGATTCTATCAGTATTGCTGGTCAAAGAGTATGCACAGTTTTATAGCACTCTGGGCATAGTTCCAAATTACTCTCCAGAATAGGTAGATCAGTTCATAACTCCACCAACAATGCATTAGTGTTCCAGTTTTCCCACATCTTCTCTAACATATATAATTTTCCTGTTTTGCCATTTTAGGAAATGCATTATTATCTGTTTTGTCCATGTTTAGCCAATCTAATAGGTGTGATGTGGTACCTCAGAATTGTTTTGATTTGCATTTCTCTAATCAATAATGATTTACAGCATTTTTTTTTTTTTGCTTTTTGGAGGGCAATTGGGTTAAGTAACTTTTCCAAGGTCACACGGCTAGGTTTTTTGTTTGTGTGTGTGTTGTGTCTGAGGTCGGATCCGAACTCAGGCCCTTCTGACTCCAGGGCCAACGCTCTACTCACTGCACCACCTAGCCGCCCCCGATTTACAGCATTTTTCCATATGACTATAGATAGCTTTAATTTTTTCATCGGAAAACTTCCTGTTCATATCATTTGACCATTTAAAATTATTGAATAGCTTGTATTATTGTAAATTTGACTCAATTCTCTGTGTATTTTAGAAATGGGGCCTTTAGATGGCGGAGTAGAAACAGCTCATCCAAGCCACTCTGCCCCCACATTCCCCCCAAATGATGAAAAAGGGGACTCTGAACAACTTCTGGAGCCCCAGCACCCACAGAACGACACAGAGAAGCTAAACTCCCGCTGAGGACAGCCCAGCAGCCCTGCAGGAAGGACCAGCACAGTGGTCTGGGACCTGGCAGCGTGCAGCACGAAGAGCGCAGGAGCGGAGCAGAGCCGAGCCCAGGTCCGCATGAGCCGAGGTTTTAGCCCCAGGGCAGCAGGGCCAGCAGCCAGCTGGAGGAACCCCAGAACACCAGGAGCTGTGGCGACTCCAGAATTATCAACATAGACTTGCCTGGGACAAAGTAAGAGGTTAGTGTCCTATGGACTCTGGGACTGGTATTAGGGAATGCGTCGGCTCCCTCCCCTGGGGGCTAGAAGCCACTGAGGACAAACGCCATTTTGTAGTTTTCAGAGGCAGCTCCTGCTCCCAGCCTGCAAATTTGTAGAGAGATCCAGCGATCAGTCTTGGGGGGTAATCGCTCTTGCTTTAACCTCCCTGGATCTGGATTGTGATCTAGGGTGGAAGTCGTGGGTGGGTTTACAGTTTGCCAGAAATGGAAGTTGCCCCCCACACGTTCGGGACGAAAATTCCTCTATCTGGCCTTAAAGCCATAGTGTGGCAACAAGCCCAAAAGTCAAGTAATTAAGTGGCAACATGCCAAGGCAAAGGAAACAGAAAAATGCAAACCTAGACTCCTATTTTGGGGGCATAGAGTGGGAAAAGGACTGTGAGGTCAGAAGTCCTGCTCCAAAAGCCCCAGGGGAAAACATGTGCGGGTTGCAGGCCATAGAGGACCTTAAGAAGGACTTTAAAAATCAAATAAGAGAAGTGGAGGAAAATTAGAAAGAGAAATGAGAAGGATGCAGGAAAAGTATGAAATGAGGGTCAACAGCCTGACTGAGGAAAACAACACCTTAAAAAATAGACTAACTCAAATGGCAAAGGAGGCCCAAAAGGGCAATGAGGAGAATGCCTTAAAAAGTCGAATTTGCCAGATGGAAAAAGAATCTCAAAAGTTCACTGAGGAGATTCATTCCTTCAGAGTTAGACTGGAGCAAATGGAAGCTAATGACTTTATGAGAAATCAAGATGCTGTTAAGCAGATCCAAACAAATGAAAGATTAGAAGGCAATGTGAAATATCTCATGGGAAACCACTGACCTGGAAAATAGATCCAGGAGAGACAATTTAAAAATTATTGGACTACCTGAAAGCCATGATCAAAGAAAGAACCTAGAAATCACCCTTCAAGAAATTCTCAAGGAAACTGCCCTGATGTTTTAGATCCAGAGGGCAAAATAGAGGTTGAAAGAATCCACAGATCACCTCCTGAAAAAGATCCCCAAAAGAAAACTCCCAGGAATATTGTAGCCAGGTTCCAGCATCCCCAGATCAAGGAGAAAATACTACAAGCAGCCAGGAAGAAACAATTTCAATATTGTGGAAACACAATCAGAATAGCCCAGGACCTGGCAGCTTCTACACTGAGGGATCGAAGGGCATGGAATATGATATTCCAGAGGGCAAAAAGAACTGGGAATGAACCCAAGGGTCACCTACCCAGCAAAACTGAGTATTTTGTTTCAGGGGAAAATATGGTCATTCAGTGGAATAGAGGACTTTCAAGCATTCTTGAGGAAAAAACCAGAATTGAATAGAAAATTTGACATCCAGACACAAGAAGCAAGAGATGCCTGAGAAGGTAATCAGGGAAAAGAAATCAAAAGGAACTTATCAAAGTTAAACTATTTACATTCCTATATGGAAAAACAATAACTGTGACTGATTAAATATTTCTCAGTATGAAAATAATGGAAGAAGGGTGTATTGTCATATGAATACATATGTGAATGTGTGTGTATATGTTTACAGTTATACATGGATAGAGGGCATATGTTGAATTTGTTGGGAAGGGATGATACTTAAGGGGTGAAATTATGAGGTGAGAGAGGAAAGTGGCAAGAGGAGATGGGGAGAGACAGGGTAGTGTAAACTATCCCATGCAGAAGAAGCAAGGGGAAGTGGTTGCAAAAGAGGGGAGAATAAGGAAGGCTAAAAAGGCAAAACCACATTCAAACTGAATTTGGTTCAGGGAGAAAATGACATACATAGTAAATGGGACATCTCAACCTGCAGCAGGATCGGGGGAAGGGGGATGGGAGGAGGGATGATGGATGGGAGGGCATCCTTGGGGTGAGGGGAGGTTGGAAGTATCCACTATAAAAGAGGGACAGGATCATGTAGGGAATGGACCAGGTGGGGGGTGGGATGAGTGGGAGGGAATTATAAGCAGCCTTGTACAATATATCTCCTATGATAATATTTTGCATAGCTAGACATGTACAACATATACTGAATTACTTATCTCCCAAGAGGGAATGGGTGACAAGGGAGGAAGGAAATGGATCTGAAATTTGAGGTCGTAACATTAAATGCTTCAAATATATATAAATACTATTATTAATACTCTTTTGCTTGTAATAGGGAGATAAGATGTGCAGGCATTGGGATGCAAAGACTCACCTTCCTCTAATGGAAAAGTCGATGGGGGTATGGGAGAAGGTATGGGAGAGAGCAGATTGGAGGAAGCGATATCTTGTGGGATTACTGTTCGGGGAGATTGCGTAGGGGAATAATGGGGGGAAAATGATTGTAACTCAAAATCTGGCGGAAATGAATGATGTAAAACAGAAGTTCATAAAGCATTTGTTTAAAAAAAAAAGAAATGGGGCCTTTATCAGAGACACTATATGTAAAAATTCTTTCCCAGTTTTCTGCTTCCATCCTAATCTTGACTGCATTAACACACATGAAGGTTTTCTGAACTGGAGTCTCTTGGTTCCCCTGGCTGTGCCAAGGCATGTAGCAGTCCTGGTGTTAGTGCCTGCCTGCTCTACCACCCTGGGGCTCAGGAACTCTAGCTGGTTTTCTGAGGCAGGGCTTGCCTCTAGCTTGTGGACACCTCCTGTCTTAGACTTCTTCCCTTCCCTGAGAGTGAGAGGGACCTTTCCTATTAATCTCTTGAGCTTCCTGGCCAAAAGGACTGTTGCATCCCACCTTTCTGCTGGCTTCACTGTTTCCGGATATTTCTTGGGGCAATACTTTATGGGTTTTTAAAGATAAGTAAAAGAGAGAGTGATTTACTGCTTAATCTGCCATGTTGTCTCCTGGAAATCTTGAGTATGTATTCTAATACTAATTTTGAGTCTCAGCTTTCTAATTCTTGTTTGTATCTATAAAATGAGTAGTTAGATGTACCAGCTTTTTTTTTTCAAATAATTAAAAAGAATCAATATTGCCTGAATTTTTTCCTACATCCTTTCCATTTGTCCTCCCCAAAAGCCATCCTATAAAACAAATATCTTATTGTTTATTTTTTCATGCAACTAGTAGTTTTAATGATCTGTCCCATTGCCACTTCCTACTGTTTAGCAAATCAAAAAAAAAAATAACCTGGAAAGCAACATGGGATTTCAGCTGACTCTTGAAAGAATCCAGGTGTTCTGGGAACTAGAAGTGAATGGGGAGACCATGCTGGGAATGGGGAATATCCGTTGCCAAATCAGGGAAATTGAAGATGGGATATTATATATGAGCAATATCAAGTTGTCCAATATACAGGGGAATAATGTGTAAAAAGACTTGAAAGACGGAAAGAGCACAGGTTACACAAGTTTAAATGTCAAGCAAAGAATTTTATCATGAAGGTATTAAAGAGCCATGGAAGGTTGTGTGTTGTTTTTTTTTTTTTTTTTTTTCAGGAGTGCCATGGTCAGTTCTTTAGAAAAATCACTGTAGAAATTATGGGGTGGACATTATCAGATCTATGCTTTAGAAAACAGTACTTGGATGTCATGTGGAAAATAGATTGAAATGTGAAGTGAGTTGAGATGCAAAGTTTAATTAGAAGGCTATTTTAGCAGTCCAGGAAAGAGGAGCTCAGACCCTGAAATAGACATAAAGCTTCTTAAACTGTGGTTTGGGACCCCATATGAGCCTGAATGTGGGTGTTTTGAAAAAATTGGCAATAGTAAAAGTTTTCTCAACATGCATCAACCAAAATGAATTCAAAATCAAATGCATAATAAATCCAAGGAGTTTCTGGCAGTGCTTGCATATGTTGTATTGTGCAACTTTGCAACCTTGCTTCTGAGCACAAAACATGTTTACTTTGCACTGTGAGTGCTGTCATGCAACACAATGCCAACAAACGCTCCTAGCAATACTTAGGCTGAGATTAGAGAGTATTTTTCATTTGGATTTTTTTATAGCAACTTTATTTCTCATGAAGTCATTGGCTTCAATTTGCTCCAATCCCATATTGAAGGAATCATTTTTTCCCCTGAGCTTTGGAAATTCCTTTTCCACCTTGCTAATTCTTATTTTTAAGGCATTTTTCTCCTTGTTGGATTTCTAGACCTCTTTTGCCATTTGAGTTAGTCTATTTTTAAGGTGTTATTTTCTTCAGTTGGATTGTTGACTTATTTTTCATGATTTTCTTGCATCATTCTCATTTCTCTTCCCAATCTTTCCTCTACTTCTCTTACTTGATTTTTAAAATCCTTTTTGAGCTCCTCCACAGCAAGCTCCTTCATGGGACCTGTTCGTATTTTTCTTGGACCCTTTGACACAGGTGTTTTGGCTTTGTTGTTTTCTTCTGGCTCTTTGTTTTGATCCTCTTTGTCCCCCTAAAAGGGTTCTGTGATCTGGTTACACTTCCTGTCTTTGCTCATTTTGCCAATTACTTGACTTTTGAGCTCTTTGCCATGGTAGAACTCTGCTTCAAGGTGGAGAGTGCTGTATCCCAAATTTCTGGGGGTTTGTGCAGCTGTTGTCAGAGTTCTTGTCAGATCTATTAGAGGGCGCCCTCTCTACAGCTACCACAAGTTCTGTCATGCTAGTGCTCCTCATCCCAAGACTGCCCCCCAAGACTCTGACCCAGATACAAGCAAGGCAAAGCAAGAGCAATTACCCTATAAATGGTCACTTGGTCTCCCTATGATCTGTAGGCCTATAACTCAGGAGGCAGCCATG
The DNA here is from genome assembly GCA_011680675.1 of Gymnobelideus leadbeateri. Classification (NCBI taxonomy): domain Eukaryota; kingdom Metazoa; phylum Chordata; class Mammalia; order Diprotodontia; family Petauridae; genus Gymnobelideus; species Gymnobelideus leadbeateri. The sequence continues at coordinate 217,762 of WOXC01002462.1, read as the reverse complement.
CAGCAGTAGCTGCAGTTGCCTCCACCTCTGCTGCCCCGGGGCCAGGGACTGGACTGTGCTTTTCTCTCACCCAGTTCCAACAGAGCTCCCCCATGGACCTTTTACTTTCTCTTTGGCATTTAAGCATTGAGAAGTCTGGACACAGCCCAAAGTGCCAGTGATTCACTAAGCTAAAGTCTGTTTCTGCCAGTCCGTGCCTTGGGTCTGTACTGCCCTGGTTCTGGGCTGCCATGACTCAAGCGGGACTGCTTTCCACTCCCAACTTGGTACAATAGATCCTTCCTGTCAGTCCACCAGGCTAACTTTAGCAGGAGATTTGTTTCTGTCAGCCACTTTGTGGGTTCTGTAGTTCTAAATTGTATAGAGTCATTATTTTTACAGGTATTGGAGGAAGTTGGAACAGGAGTTCAAGCCAGTCCCTGCTTTTATTCCACCATCTTGGCTCCACTCCCCAATTTGAGACTATTGCATGTTATGAATTGCAGTGCTTTTAATGTATGTAAAATTTATCAGCTCCTACAAAATATAACAGTTTAATTATGGAAAATAAGAATTTTAATATTTTCCTATCATCATTCCTCAGCAAATTAGTATACCTTTGGATTATATTGTATTAGAATATTAGATTTTTAAAAACTGCTGCTATCTCCTTCTTTTACAAAAACATAAGTATTTAATTGCAGCAACTAAAGCCAAAAGCCCTTTAATAATATTTCTCGACCATCATTGCTATACTGCTACATATCGCAACATACACATACATTGCTACCATTATTGTATGTGTATGTAGGTGTGAAAGACAATTGTTTTTTCCAAATGCTTTATTAACTTCTGGTTTATATCATTCATTTCTGCCAGATTTTGAGTTACAATTTTCCCCATTTTTCCCTACCTCCCACCCCAGGATAGCAGTCCCACAGGATATCCCCTCATCCCATCTGCTCTCTCCCATATCTTCTCCCATACCCCCTTTGACTTTTTCAGTAGGGGAAGGTGAATCTTTGTTCCCAAATGCCTGTATATCTTATTTCCCAATTATATGTAACATAGTATTGATAATAGAATTTATATATTACTGGGAACATAATCAATTCATATATATATATGTATATATATATATATATATATATATATATATATATATATATATATATATATATATATATATATATATAGTACATGTGTAAGTATGCAAAACATTACTGTAGTAGATATACTGTTAAAGACTGAATATATTTCCTCATAACCCAACTCCTAATTGGTTTTTCCTCATTTTGGTCCTGTCCTTCAAAAGCGGGTGCTTCCAAATCCCCCCTTCTCTCCCCGCCTTTCTTTCCATCATCCCCCCCTTCCCCTTCTCCCCTACTGTTCTGTAAGGTGAGATATCCAATTTAATATGTATGTCATTCTTTCCCTGATCCAAATTCAATGAGAACAATGTTTTGCCTTTTTGCCTTCCTGTTCTTCCCCTCCCTTGTAACCATTTTCCCTTGCCTCTTCTATATGAGATAGTTTACCCCATTCTGTCTCTAACCATCTTCTCTTGCTATATTCCTCTCTCCCCTCTTAATTTCACCTTTTAAGTATCATCCCTTCTTATTAAATTTGATCTGTGCCATCTATCTATGTATACCAGTAAAGATATATACACACATTCATATATGTATTCATGTGCCCACATACTCTTCTTCAACTATTTTCATAGTGAGAAAAGTTTCATCAGCTACCATCATTGTTTTACATGTAGGAGTGTAAATAGTTCAACTTTGATAAGTTCATTATATTTCTTTTCCCAGTTTACCTTCTCAAGCATCTCTTGTTTCTTGTATCTGAATGCAAATTTTGTATTCAACTCTGATTTTTTCATCAAAAATGCTTGAAAGTCCTCTATTCCACTGAATGACCATATTTTCCCCTGAAACATGATACTCAGTTTTGCTGGGTAGGTGATTCTTGGTTTAATCCCAGGACCCTTGCCCTGTGGATTATCATATTCCATGCCCTTCAATCCCTCAGTGTACAAGCTGCCAGATCCTGTGCTATTCTGATTGTGTTTCCACAATTGTGTAATTGTTTCTTCCTGGCTGCTTGTAATATTCTCTCCTTGATCTGGGAATTCTGGAACCTGGCTACAATATTCCTAGGAGTTTTCTTTTTGGGATGCTTTTCAAGGGGTGATTATTGGATTCTTTCAACCTCTATTTTGCCCTCTGGATCTAAAATATCTGAGCAATTTTCCTTCAGAATTTCTTTTTTTTGTGGGGGGGGGGGGAAATGTGATCTTACAGACTGCTTTTACAAATTGATTTTACAGACATAAATCCCAAAGCACCCCATTTACAAATTGATGTTACAGATTGATACTACAGACATATATACATCACAAGGACCCCATCATTCCCCCCTTAAACAGATGGCACCCAAAATCATTTGGGGACAAGGGGTGATGGTCTCAGCTTCCCGAACTGCTTCTCACTGGGAAGGGGCGTAGAGCTGTCCCTGCCTCACGGGGTTCCATCGTTCAAGGGGTGGGGTCTATGGCCAATGTCCGGAATCTGGCTGATGCTAGATCCAAGCGGTGATGAGTAGCAGCCTCGGGCAGTGTCAGAATTTCTTGAAGGAAGATTTCTAGATTCTTTCTTTGATCATGGTTTTCAGGTAGTCCAATGAGTTTTACAATATCTCTCCTGGATCTATTTTCCAGTTCAGTCATTTTTCCCACGATGTATTTCAAATTGCTTTCTATTCCTTCATTTGTTTGGATCTGCTTATAGCATCTTGATTTCTCAAAAAGTCAGTAGCTTCCATTTGCTCCAGTCTATTTCTGAAGGAATGATTCTCCTCAGTGCACTTCTGAGAAGCATCTTAGTGGCTTCTAGACCCCAAGGAAAAAGGCCAAAATGCTCCCCCAACTAATGAGTCCCAAAGTCCATACTGCACTAACATAAAACCTTGTCCTTGGCATCTATGTGTTGGTAATGCCACAGCCACTGTTGTTCTGGTGTCCCTCCACCCAGCTGCTATTCTGGCTTCCCTGGGGTTAAAACCTCTGACTAACCCGAGCCCTACCTTGACTCCCAGAGCGCTGTGCTGGCTGCTCCCTGCCAGGCTGCCAGGCTGTCCTCAGGGGGAAGTTACCTCCTCTATAGAATTTTGAAGGTTCTATAGCTCCATAGTTTGTTCAGAGTCACCTTTTACTTGAATTTGGAAGGGGTGTCAGCCAGAACTACACAGAAATGCTGTTACTTGTCCACCATCTTTACTCTGCCTCTGAAGAACAAGTTATATAATTAACTACAAGCAAATGTAATGTCATACACTAAATCTAATATCCATTTGAAAAATTATTAGTAATATTAGTTTATATTTTAGGACAAAAATGCTTTTCATTTATGAAGAAGTGGCTAAGTTTAGACAGACAAAGTAAAAATACTAATTACAATAAAGCAGATTCTTAGCTATCAGTTTGTAGTACACCTAAACTGACAAGAAAAAGAAAGTATATTAAAACATTTTTGAAATATAGATTTACTTCTAAATGGTGATGGTGTTGGAAAATCTTTTTTCTTAATTTGTAATGAAATTTTGACTATGGAGAGCACGAAAGAGACAAACTAAAATAACACCTTAATACCAACCATGCTATGTACTGCAAGAAACCAAAGAAGTATTTTATAATATTCAAATAAAACCAATAAAAATACAATGTTTTGAGAATTGTTTTACAGTCTATGAAAAGCATTTACTTGCATCTTAAGAAACTTCTTATTTAATTTTAAAAACTAAAAATTCCAATCTGATAGAAGATCTTGTGTCACCTCCTCTAGGTATAAGTATGGGTATGAAATTTGTAAAGTTCCTTCATCGAATGATGAAGGAAGAAGAATTTCTGAAATTACTAATGACCAATTCTAACGGGATATTGGCAGGTTTAAAGGCAACCCAAAGTTTGCAATTCAGTTAGAAAAAAAAAACAACTGATATTTCTAACATGGCTCAGTTGTTACAATATAGAAAATATGTTTATGAAGTAGGTATACATGAAGAACTATTTTTGTTGCCCTTTGGAAGTACATAGAGTAGGGAAAGATATACATCTTAAAGTCTTTGAATTTTTTCACAAGTGAAGCTTTACAGTGGAAAATTTTCTTTGTAGCATGACAGTGCTAGAGGAACAATGGGTAAGAATGTTGCATCTATTTCAAATATTCTTGCTGGTGGCCTGAATATGTAACTTTTTTCTCACCACCTGATCCATCAGGAGACACTTGTAGTAAAAAAAAATATATCATCAAACAATGTGAAAGGGGAATCTGAACAACTTCTGGAGCCAAACCACCCACAGAACAGCACAGAGAAGCTAACCTCCTGCTGAGGACAGCCCAGCAGCCCTGCAGGGAGTGGCCAGAACAGCGCTCTGAGAGCAGGCAACACAGTGAGTTGGGAACCAACAGCACAGCGCGCGGAGCCAAGCCCAGGTCCATGGTTTTAGCCCCAGGGTGGCTGGGCCTTCAGCTGGCTGGAGGTACCCCAGAACACCAGCAACTGTAGCAATCCAGAATTATCAACACAGATATGCCTAGGAGAAAGTGAGAGGTTAGTGCCCTATGGACTTTCGGACCAGTATTTGGGCAACACATTGGCTTCCTCCCTTGGGGGAAAAATGCTGCTGAAGAAACGGGGCACAGAAGCCATTTTGCAGCATCAGTAGCGGCTCTAGCTCCTGGTCTGAGAACTGTAGGGAAATCCAGGAATCAGTCTGGGTGTTAATCGCTCTTGCTTTAAACTGCCTGCATCTAGATTGTGGTCTGGGGGGGGAAGTTTGGGGTGGGTATCCAATGTGCCAGAGTGGGTGGAAGCTTTACAGAGGCCACCCAACTGGCGGAAGTTGAGAAGACACCATGTTTGGGCAGAAGCTCTCCTGTCTGGTGGCAGAGTCCTACTGTGGCAACAAGCCCCAAAATCAAGTAATTAAGTGGCAACATGGCTAAACAAAAGAAACAAAATAAACAGAAAAATTCAACATTGGACTCCTATTTTAGGGGCAAAGAGGATCAAAGCATGGAGGAGGACTGTGAGGTCAGAGCTCCTGCACCAAAAGCCCCAAATGAAAATACAAGCTGGCTACAGGCCATAGATGACCTTACGAAGCATATAAGAGAAGTGGGGGAAAAACTGGGAAGAGAAATGATAAAGATGCAAGAAAAGTATGAAATGACAGTCAACAGCCTGACTGAGGAAAACAACACCTTAAAAAATAGACTAACTCAAATGGCAAAAGAGGCTCAGAAAGGCAATGAGGAGAAGAATGCCTTAAAAAGCTGAATTTGCCAGATGGAAAAAGAATCTCAAAAGCTCAGTGAGGAGATTCATTCCTTCAGAGTTAGACTGGAGAAAATGGAAGCTAGTGACTTTATGAAAAAAAAAAATATCACCAGTTACATCTTGCATTTTGTAATACTATCAAATCCTAAAACTCATTAAAATCCATGCTCCAAATAGTCATTTGTTTTCACACTTTTGGATAGACATAGACTCTGATTATGAAAGTGTATTACTACATGCAGAGGTAAGATGTCTTTCAAGAGGGTGAAGTACTTTGGGCAGCACAGTGGTGAGAATAATGAGACAGGGGCGTAATCTATAGTCTGTTTATTACAGGACCACTTCATACAGAGCCAAAGATCCAAGGAGCTCAGAGATATGCCCCCCAAGAGAATGTAGACACCCCGAAAGAACATAAACAAAGTAGAGAAATCCTACATCAAAGGAATGCAGATAATGTAGAAGGAGCCTGCCTTAATCCTGTTTACTATTTACCCTTGCTTAAGGTTAGTTATTTATTAGGGTATTATTCTATGACCATATCCCGGGGAATAAACAAAAAAAGATTACATGCCCTCTTGCTTATTTGCCCTGTAACCTTTGCAGGTAACTGTATAGGACAGGGGAATATACCTTAGCGAGGTTATGGGACCCCAAAATATTCTCTTCATAATACATCCTCCTGCATGTCTGCCTTGTAGCCTTTCAGATAATAATATAGGGAAGGGGAACATTTAATTAGAGAAGCCAAGAAACTTCTGAAAGTTCGCTCCAGTGAAGTATAAACAAATTATTGAAAGTGAAAGATCAAGTTATATTTTTAACAGAAATCTGATTATATTCATTTTTTTTCAAAATGACTTTTGACTTTCAATACTATGTTACTTGTCAGATATTTTCAAATTTAAACATGTCACATCTAGAAAAAAATATAACATACTTATGTTAAAAGGTAAAATTGAAATTTTTACTAAAAAAGTTAACAAATGGAAGAAGAGGGTGGAAAATGTTTTTTGTTTTTGTTTTTATTTTTTGTTTTTGTTTTGTTTTTTCTTTTTTTGGAGGGGATTTGCAGGGAAATTGTGGATAAGTGACTTGCTCAAGTTTACACAGCTAGTAAGTGCTAAGTGTCTGAGGCTGGATTGAAACTCAGGTCCTCCTGACTCCAGGGCCAATGTTCTATTTATTGTTCCACCTAGCCACCCCTATAAAATGTCCTTTAGAAATGTTTACAGCTAGAGATAATTTTATAATTGAAAATAACATTCCTAAAGATTCAATTCTAAGAGTTATAATTGATCATCTGAAGTATCTGGAGACACACATTCAAAAATGTTTCCTTTCAAATTTTGATTCTAGAATGTGAGATTGGGTTCATAAATGATACCCAGTTGAAAATAACAAAATGAAATGAAATGAATCAAAATAGAAAGAATGTCAATCATCTCTCATTAAAAGTTCAAGGAGAGGCTGCCAGGGGACTGGGGCCACACACACAGCATTCTGCAGCTGTGTTGCTCTCTTAGCTGGTACCTAACTATGGGGGAAGCTGAGGTTGCCACCAACAGAAGCGGTACCAGCAGTGGCCCTGGCTCAGGCAGGGGAGGAGGAGGCAGCAGCGGCCCTGGTTCTGGCCTGGGCCCTGGCAGTAGTGGTGTAAAGAGCCTGTGGAGTCGGCACAGGGCCCTCCCAAGGAAGTCGTGATCTGGAGCCCTTAGGTGGAAGTGGGCCTCTTCCACACCATGCTGGGACACAAGCCCATCTGTGTGAACCAGCACTTCCACATGATCTGCATCAAAGACAAGTTCAGTCAGAACATAGGGAGGCAGATCTCCTCCAAAGTCATCTGGGACCATTTAAGTACTATGTACCATATGCAAGCATTGTGTGAGTCTGAGATTCTTCCATTCCCTAATTCAGGGAAGAACTTCGTCTTTCCTGAAGAAATTATTCAAGAGATCAAAGAAGGAAAAGTAATGATTGAAGATGAGGTGAAGGAAGAAATAAAGGAAGAACTGGATCCACACACTGATACCGAAGATGTTTTTACATCTTCACGAAATTTGGGGAAAGAAGATGAGAAGTCCAGTGGTGAAGAGAAAGAAAAGAGCTCATCAGACTCTGGATCTAAAGAGGGCGCAGACAAGAGGAAACTCAGCCAGGTCACAGAAAAGATCTTAAATGCAAATAGCAATACGTCTAGTCCAAATGCAGTCAAACGTCGAAGAACATAAGGCCATTGCTAATAACTTAGATAAGAATAAGAAGGAAACAACAAATTGATGATGTTTACTTTAGTGGAAGGAATTTTTGACAAATTTTTATTAAATGACACAAATTGTTCAGGTGGTACATTGTCATTTTTGCTAACCATTGGGAAAGGAGTGTAAAAAGATTTGCATGAGGGCTGAGGCTGAGGAGTGTATCCTATACTTGCTAGAAATATGGTTTGAATACAGAAAAAAGTCTAGCTTACCTTGGTGGCATTATGATATTTGTTGAGCATTCTAGTTGATTCTCAGATTTCCCAAGGAAAAGTGGAAGCTTTGCAAGTGTGTACTTAAGGAATTTTGTGAAGATATACATATAGAAATATTATTTATGTATTCTTTGGGTTTTTGCATTCAAAATTCATTTCTTAGAGATGTGCTGACCCTTTAGGTTCTTGCCAGTTTTCCTTGATTTGGTATCTGAAGCCAGTTGTAGGATCAAATATAGATATATAGATAAAGATATATATATATATCTTTATCTATATATCTATATCTATACATCTATATATGCATATTTATATCTATATCTATAAATAATAATATTTTATCATAGTAAAGCAAATGCTAGGTAAACTAAGGAGACGATTCAAAAGGGGACCTCTTTCAAATGGACAAATTACCATGTACATAAGCAAAGCATTATTCTCAAATACATAGATTTGAGGTAGGAGCATTAAACCTAAAAGACAACATTGGCTGCTGGGTCAGAAAAATAAAAGTTTTAATTTTCTACCCACGGAGGTAAACATAAGAGCTTTTCTTGGAGACTTCAGCCAAACCTTTCCACTTAAGGTCAAGTGTGGGACTGTAAACATTTTTTCACTGAGTGTATCGTGAGTCAGGGGTCTTGACTGAATTGCTTTCGAGTGCCACAAAATGTGATAGAAATTCTCTTCTTTCCACCAGAGAGACCAAGAATTGGATGTTTTGATTCATTTATGTGTACTGTATGTAACTGGTTTGATATTTCATTATTTAATTTTTTAAGAAAAAAAGTTTTACTAGTGTTTCATATGGAAATAATATTGCAGAAGCTTAATCTTGTGCTTCCATTTTTTCTGAGAAATTTGTTTTAAGGTCATGACTATTTTGAGATACTTGTTGCTCGGTTTTATATACTGGAATATTGAACATATGTAGCAGTTTTTATTTATTATCCAGATAGTTGCAGACAGACCAAATAAATGACAATTTTGTGGGATGGAATCTTAGTCTGTTAAACTGGCATTTGATATGGCACAAAATGCTTATTTGAAATATACCCTCATTTGAAATATACCTTCAATAAAACATACTAAAAAAAGTTCAAGGAGAATTTGGCAAGTTATAAAGTGTCATGCATTTTTAACTTGATTTTCCTAAAAAAAAACATTAAATAAATGTTGTCTTGGGATTAGGGCAGAATTTCCAAAAATTTCTGAAATGGCGTGAAACATACATTTTGTAGTATGTATTTATGAGAAGCAGTGTTCCCAGCATTGACAATTATAAAATGTCAGTCAACTCTGAAAAACATTGAAGATCTTGTAGTATCAAATATTCTGCCAAGATTTAATTCTTTACATAAAAATAAACAAGAACATCCATCTTATTAGTATGCAAATTTGATTTCATCTTTAATAAATTGTAAAAGTATATGCATACTAAATAATTGTTTTCACTTTTTTTTTGCAAGGGGGAAGGCAGGGCAATTCCACTTATGTGACTTGCCCAATGCCACATGACTAGTAAGTTAAGTGTCTGAGGTTGAATTTGAACTCAGGTTCTCCTGATTCCAGGGCCACTGCTGTATTCACTGTGCCACCTGGTCACCGAACATAAATTTATTTATGACTTATTATTAATAAATTTATACATCTATTTTTATATACCTGTACATCCAAGGTCATGTAAACTCTGTCCAGTGAAAAGGGGTTGTGGTTGGAAAAAATATAAGAAGTCCTGAATTAAGAGTAGTGACTATGTGAATGGAGAGAAGAGGGAATACATGAGCAATTTATGTATTCCCAATTTTTGGAAGTAGAAGCAGTTTTTCAACTGTTTAGATATGTGTGATAAGTGAAAGAGAGTCAAGTGGAGAAAGAACTAATTTTGCAAACCTGAGTGAGTAGGGATGGTTGTAACCTCTATGACAAAATGAATTTTCAGAACAGGGTGAGATTATGAGGAAGTTTAATGAAGGAATTATGTGGAATCTTAAACATGCTCATTTTTCAGGTGACCACAGGACATCCATTTTGAAATTTTGAATAGTCACCCATTGATACAGAACTAAAAATCAAGGAAGAGAGACTAGGGTTAAATAAACCCAAGCAAATTGCTAAGATAGACATTATAACTGAGACCTTGAAAACTGATGAGCTCACCATGTGAAATAATATGGAATCAAAAGAAAAGAGGCCACATATAGAGCTTCGGTAATACCCATAGTTAGTGAAGATATCATGAATGAAGATATAACAAAGAAATGAGTAGTCAGGTAGGAAGTGAACAATGTTACAGAAATCTAAAAAGGAGAGATTGTCACCAAAAAAGAGGTGATAAAATATAGAGGTCAGGAAAAATAGAGATTGAGAAAAGACTGTTACACTTGATCATTTAGAGAAGATTTTAGAAAGAAGGATTTCAGCTTCATGATGAAGTTGGAAGCCAAATTGTAGAACTTTTACAGGAGATTGGGGCAGAAGAGAAGAGGAGCACTTAATACAGATAGGTTTCCTTCAAATAGTTTAACTGAGAAGATAGAATCTAATGAAGTTTTGGTTTTGTTTTGGGGTTGTAGCATGAAGGAGACATAGGAATGTTGGCAGGCAGAGGAAGGGGCAGAAGCTTAAATATTACTAAAAACTGAGAGGGGGAGTGGTATGGGGACAATCTTTTGGAGAAGACAAGAGGTGATAGCATCAAACTTACATGTCAAGACCTTGATCTTGGCCAGGAGAAACCTCATTTCATCACCAGAAACTAGTGTGAAGGAGAAAATAATGGGGGGATGGTATCATAGAAATATAAGATGTAAGTCTTAATTTATTTGGTAAAATAGGACTGTAGTCCTCAACTGAGATGATAGGGAAAGGGGGTTTAGTGGGAGGTTTTGAGGAGAAAAATTTTGGGACAGCTGCTGTTGTGTGGAATAGATAATCAATTAGGGAGTGTAAGTATTATTACCTTGTTGCACTAAGGACCCACTTGGCATTAGATAACATGAATTTGTGATGGAATTAGCTCCTCCTAACATAGTAAAAATAGGGGAAAAAAAGGATACAGGTCATGGGAATAATCCAGGGCTGTATTTTCACAAAGCATGATTTCCAATAGAACAAGGGAGCATGGGATACAGGAGTAGAGGGAACATAGTGTAGAGAACAATGTTGTAGGCAAATTATAAAGAAACACAGAAAATTAGTTGCATAATTAGAATTTTGCACTTCGTCCCCATTCACAATAAGTGATTGTCAAGCTTCTATTTGAATACCTCACAATGAATACACTATTTGCCAAGGCAATACATTCCATTCTTTAATATTTGTGATGGTTGGGACATCCATCATCTAATACTGAGATAAATTCTTCCTCTTTAACTTCCATCTACTCCATCTAGTGCTGAACTTAAGGGTCAAGAAAAATGTTTAATTTCTCTTCCACATGACAGTCTTTCATATATTTAAAAACAGAAGCCATGCCCCAGCCATTTTGTGGAATAACCAGAATGAGAGCCAATAGGTTTCTAGTCCCAGAGTAACCACTAAATAGCTGTGTAGTATTGTAGGTAAAATAACTACCACAACACTCAGTTTCCTAATCTTTTGATAAGATTTGCCTTGAAGGGTTAGTTGTTGCAAGAAAGTGCAATGCAAAATGTAAAGTGATATAAAGAAGTGAGCCTAAAGGGCTTTTAATATGTTCTGAAGGTCAAAGGAGCTGGGACTGAAACCAAGAATCACCTACCCAGCAAGACTGAGTATAAAACTTCCAGGGAAAATATGGACATTCAATGAAATAGAGGACTTTCAAGTATTCTTGATGAAAAAAAAAAACAGCTGAACAACAACAAAAAAAATTGACTTTCAAATACAAGAATCAAGAGAAACATGGGAAGGTAAACATGAAAAAGAAATCATTAGGAACTTATTAAAGTTGAACTATTTACATTCTTACATGGAAAATGAAAATTGAACTATTTACATTCTTACATTGAAAAATGAAAAATGATAATATACATATATACACACACATATGTATATATGTGTGTATGTATGTATGTATGTATAGGAGGGTGTATGTGCATATAAATGCATCTGTGAGTGTGTGTGTATGTATATGAGGGAATATATATATATATATATATATATATATATGTATATATATATGTAAGTATGCATGTATAGGAGGGTGTATGTGTGCTTATATAAAAATAGACAGAAGGCACAGGATGATTTGAATATGAAGGGATGATATCTAACAAATAAAATTAAGAGGTGAGAGAGGAATACATTGGGAGAAGAAGAAATGGAGAGATAGAATTGGGTAAATTATATAAAAGAGGCAAGAGAAAACTGTTACAACAGAGGGGAAGAGCAGGAAGGTGAAAAGGAATGAGTCAACCTTACTCTCCTTGAATTTGGCTTAAGGAGGGAATATCAAAATACTTAACTGGGTATCTTACCATGCAGGACAATAGTGGGGAAGGGGATAAGAGGGGGATGATAAAAGGGAAGGAAGATTGGGGGAGAGGGTAGTTATAAGCAAACATTTTTGAAAAGGGACAGTGTTAAAGGAGAAAACAGAATAAGTATGGAAATGTTTTGCATAACTACACATGTACAACCTGTATTGAATTGCTTATATTCCCAGTGGGGGTCAGTGAGGAGGAAATAAGGGAAATAATCTGGAACTCAAAGTTTTAAAAACAAATGTTAAATAAATTGTTTTTTACATGCAACCGGGAAATAAGATATATAAGCAATGGGATTTAGAAATCTGTCTTGCCTTGCAAGAAAGTTTGGGAGGGGGGTGGAGAAGAATATAAGAGAGTATATATTGGGGTGAGGGGTTTTCAGTAGGCATCCTTTCTTGGAGTTGGGGGTATGGGAGATACAGGGAGAAAATTTGTAACTCAAAATCTTGTTGAAATGAATGTTGAAAACTAAAAATAAATTAAAAAATAAGATATAGAGGATTACAAAGGAAATGAATTTTATTAAAAGGTTAAAAAAAAAGTGGAGAGGGGCGGCTAGGTGGCACAGTGAGTAGAGTGTCGGCCCTGCAGTCAGAAGCACCTGAGTTTGGATCCGACCTCAGACACTTAACGCACACACAAAATAAAAACCTAGCCGTGTGGCCTTGGGCAAGTTACTTAACCCCAATTGCCCACCAAAAAACAAAAAAAAAAAAGACAGCCAAATTAATGAATGTTATAATAGGTGAAATTTACATAGTATTTTAAGGTTTGCTGAAGGAATGTGGTATATGTGATATGTCCAATTCCATTATACAGATGAGAAAACAAAGACCCAGAGTGGTTAAATGAAAAATGATAGTGAAACAACTAGTAAATGTCTGTGGCCACATATGGATTTGGCTTTCTCCTGACCCCAGTTCCTGTCCTCTTTTTAACAGCAGAAACAAGCTAGTATGAAGAGTATTAGGGAATAAAGGTGGCAAAGTAGATTGAGTGCCAGGCCTGGAGTCAGGAAGTCTTATCTTCAAACACTTCCTGTGTTCAAATCTAAAATAAGAAGTTTATTGACTGTCTGACCTTGGGCAAGTCACTTAACACTGTTTGTTTTAGTTCCTCATTTCTAATATGAGCTGGGGTAGGAAATGGTAGACTGCTCTAGTATTTTTGCCAAGAAAACCCCAAATGGATTTAGGAACAGTCAGAGATGATTGAAATTAGTGAACAATAACATGCACAATGTTTATTTAGTTCTTCTAGTATTATAAACTTGTACAATATATGCAAGGCAAGCCTTGCTGTCAAAGAGTTCATATACTACAGCTACTCACTGTCATTTTTATATATATATATATATATATATATATATATATATATATATATATATATATATATATATATATAAAACACTTTACCATTTCCCCACTGTAGCCCTAATCTTGAGTTTTATAATGTCATGGAGGTAAACCCAGCATTCTCAAAATCTGTGTTATTGGACCATAGTTGATGTCAGGTCCTGCCAAACTGCAAAGGTTTCTCTAATGGGTCTGGCAATAAATCCTGTGTCTGTTATCTGAGGACCAGTCTAAGTACAAAAAGGTTGACCTTCAGAGATGTGAGCTTCTTGTAATGTTGGTTTCTTTAATTGTTTTATTTTCCTTCCCAACCAAAATCACGAAGAATATCTACTAAAGGGTGGAGAAATTCAAATTTGCATCAATGTGGGAAGGACCCACATGGATTAAATCATGAATCTTTTGAGAAATTGAATTGTTTCCGGTTTATAATATGCTTTCTTCTTGACAGCTTTGTGAGTCAAGTACTAAATATTAAAACATCCACTTTAAAGAAAAAAGATATGAACATTAGAAGATTAATTGAGTTGACCAGATTCATATAGGTCAAAATGATTGAAATCCTCATTTTGTGATTCCAAGGCCACCGTACCTTTCAGGTGAAATAAACAGAGATTCTATTTTGTTATATACATACATACCCATATGTGTGTGTATATTCCTTTTAAAAGGCGAGAAGACATCTATGCTAACAGATGTTGAGGGTAGTCCAAGTAGACAAACAGATATGCGTATGTTTTAAATAATCACTCAAAAAGACAATGGTAGAAAGATCAATTTTGATATGATTGTTTCTTCAATAAAAATTCAGTGTTCATGTTTTGCAGAGGAACTGGGAGGTTTAAAGGTTTAATAAATTTCATAAAACTTCACGTTATATAATTCTTAATATGAAGAAACTGAAGGTCTTAAATCTACCTAGTTACAAGCAATAAAATATTTTCATAAGCTCTCATATGCAGGAAAGGAAAAGGAGGAGAAATTGAGAAAGGGAAAAAAGGACACTATTTCACAAACAAATGTCAATCTTGATTTTATCCCTCATTCTTCAAATCAAATAAGATAACATATGCAATGTGCTTTATAAACTTGAGCTGTTTTACTTTCTTAATTCACCAAATATTTATTAATTGCCTGTTTTCTTACCTTCCCAACAGCAGGCTTCCCCAGTCTAGTTTCTTGCAATATGAAAATTAAGAGAATGAATAAAAGTCTATCCTCTGACAACATTTTAAAATAATAATATTTTTAAAGGGAAACCTTGAGTTGTGGGGATTTTTGTAGGATTTTATAAAGTGAAATGATAGTAGCATTAATGAATTTCTTAAAACTCTAAGTTAAAAATTTATGTACTTTAAAAAACATAGAATTTGGAATAATTGTAATCTTACTATATAAGCTATGCCAATCTAAATCTTAATAAGAAGATATAAAGACAAGTTAGAAGTAACCATGGAAAAATGACTGAATTAATTATAAAAAACACTTATTAAGTACTTATATGTTAAAAGCACTGTGCTAAGTGCTAAGCCAGCAATTAACTAAGTACTTTAAAAAAATAAAAGTATAGTCTCCCTAGCTAATTCTTTTAATTGGATTTGTTTTGGTCTCTGCTTTGTATGAGATCATGATTGCTATCCCCTGCCTTCAGCTTTCAGCTGAAAAAAATATTCTGTTCCAGCCCTGTATTTTAATTCTGTGTGCTTCTTTATGTTTCAATTGTGTATCTTGTAAATAACTTACTGCTGGATTCCTATTTGTAATTTATTTTGCTGTCTGATTCCCTTTTATCAGTGGATTCATCTGATTCACATTCACAGTTATGATTACTAACACCATGTTTCCTGCCATCCTATTTTCTTCTGGTAAGGAGTATGGCGTTTACAGGGAGGGTAGCACCTCTTGTGTGAAGGCTTCTGAGACCCTTTTCAGGTCTGCTCATCCACCTTTGGTGTTCATTTGTCACCCAACTCTAACCTGTGGCTCCATAAAGCACACACAGTGGCTGCAGTTCAGTTGTTGCTGTTTGTCCTTTGTTCTCGAAAAGGACCATGCCTTCGGGAAGGTGATGCCATGACTTGCAGGTTAATTAAATTTAAGTGAGAGAGGGTTGTACTAAGTCACCAGACCCACTTTCTCCTGCAGAGTCATCTGCGTCCAGTGGCAAGGTATAGATAATGAAGTCTAGAGATGGCCCCTGATACAAAGGGAGTCTTTGACCTTTTTAAGATAAGGTTTTTCCCAGGTCTCAGTTTGACTCTGATGTGGGCACTTGACAAGCCCTTTTCAAGGCTCCTCATCTATCTTTGGTGTCCTCCTACCATCCAGTTCTAACCTATGACTCCATAAAGATTTAGTATGCATAGCAACTACACCTTGGTAAAACTGTCTTGGCAGATGTTGTAAACCAGTTTTAGGTTAACTGAGTTAGGAGGATGTCTGTCCCAATCACGTGAAGACTTTCCCTGGTAGAATGGGCAGACAAGAACTATGTGTTCCAATGACCATGAAGGCAGTTGATGAAGGTGTTATGGAGCTCTTAGAGACTGGTCAGATAGCAAAGAAACTAAGATCATCCACGGTATCCCAGGCCATCATCAGTTATACTGACTTTTATTTTGCCACTAGACTTTAATGACTCTGGGAGAGTGAGACTGATGACTCTGTGCAACTCTGTCTTACATGTCAAGATATGACCACATGATGTCATTGATCTTCTTCAAAAATGAAGTTCAAGCAACACTTTATTTTGTTTATCCTTCTTTCTCTCTTTTTACCTTATTCCTCCTCAAAAATCTATTTTTATTCTGACCAATACCTTCTTTAGTTCTCCCTCCCTTTTGTCACCCCTCTCCCTTTATTTTATCCCTTCCCCTCTTATTTCCTTCTTAGGTAAGATATGTTTCTATATCTAACTGTGTGTGTATACTTCCCTTGTTGAACCAATTCTGATGAGAATGAGGCTCATGTGTTGTGTATCACTTCCCCAACTATAACAACAATGCAATATACACAATAACTACAGTGACTATAAATATGATGGCATAGTTATTAATCACAAAATGCAACAGGCTCTCTACGTGGGGGACATAGCCAGAACATTTATTCAAATACCAGAAAGCTGAGTCCCAAAACAAGTAATAAAAGCCATTACAGTTGCCACAGACTTGGCACACATAGTTAATGCAGAAAACACCCAAATTCTCAAGTTTTCAAAACAAAACAGACTTCCTCAGGCAAAGATCCTCCCTTCCTTACTCATGGTAACTGTACAGCTTCCACATACCTTTCTCCTAGTGGCTCTGGAACACCACAATTCCCACCCCCAGCATTCCTCAGAAGAAGTTCTGACTGGCTTTCAGAAGTTCACACTGCCACCGCCACTTCCAGTCACTATACTGGCTCCAGCCCAGCTGTACACAGCTCTGGATGCTTCCTGCCCCACACCTTCCTATTATGTCAGCAAGTTCAAGGGGCATGGAAGTTTTTCAAATCCCATTACCTTACACCACCCCATTTTCCCTTCTACTTGTAATGGCAAGCAAATGAGTATTTAGCATCTTGTTTCAGTTATTTAAGTGTTTAGCACCTTTTTTTGAGCCCTGCCTTGTGTTTCCAAGTAGCAGGGCTTGTCAAACACAACAGCAAGGACTGGACAGGAAGGAGAACCACCATATAAAAGGAGGAACACAAGCTGGGACTGAGCAGATCTGAGAAGGAGAACATTTATGATGGCCAACACTTTGTCTGTCTGTGTTGATGTAACTTTCTCAGATCTGTCTGCTGATAGAAGACGTTGCTGTTTTAACAGAAGTCCTGGGACCTTCCTGCTGGTTCAGAAGCCCTGAAAGAGGATTTTCTTGTTGTCTGTTCACAGAAGGACTAGAGGACAGTTTTACTGATGTTTTCAGGAGTCCTGGGACTATAGTGATATGAAGATATCTCCTAATCCAATCTGCTCTCTCCCATCTCTTCTCCCATACCCCCTTCAACTGTTCCAGTAGGGCAACATGAATCATTGTGCCCCAATGGAAGCACCCACTTTTGAAAAGGGACAGAATCAAAGTATAGAATCAAACAAGTGCGGGGTGAGATGGAGGGAAATATAGTCAGTCTTTCACAATATATCCACTATGGAAATGTTTCACACAGTTACACATGTACAATCAATATTGAATTGCTTATCTTCCCAGTAAGGATGGGTGAGAATTTTCATAAGCTCCTTTTGATTTCTTGAATATATTTAATATAGAATATATTTAAAAGGTGAAATTTTGCTGCTTTTCTTGCTATGCTTTTTCACTGACTAGACTTGCTTTGATCTAATTAATTTGGCTGAATAGTGAAAGCTGAACCCATGGACAGGGTTTATAAACTATGGTTTTGAGATGATTAAGTCCCATTGAATATCTTCAATCTACTATAGCTTTATTTGGGGTGGAGTGCATAGAGATATACCTATACAGTATAAATATTTTCCTAGTGCACAAAATATTCACAAAATATGATTGGAATTTATGTAACATGATTTTAGAAGGTTCAAAAATGTAGGCAACTGAAATAGTAATGGAAAGATATCATGTGTAGACATATGCCGCAGCAGATTACAAATTATGCCCATTATGTGAAAAGTGATATAAAAGATTCCATCACATCAAGCATGATAAGAAAGGCCAATCATGTTGAGGGAGTAAAGAATAATAGATGTTTCACTGTTATCCTCAGAATATTGAAAGAACTACAAGTGGGCCCCAGGTGTATTGGGGAAAACTTATTTGGAGGATTCATAGAAAGATAGGAGCAAGAATCATGAAGAATGGAAAATTGTGGATAAATTGCATTCTATTTTATTCAATTGAGTACTTATAGCAATAATGGCAGCCCAATACATTTTAATTCCACAAACACTTACTAAAGTTCTACTATGCTAGACACTATCATACATCATGAATCCATCAAAATATGATAGTAAAATCTACCTCAAATATGAAGGATATGCCAAATCCTTAAAGCAGTCTTAGGTTTTGATTGTTTAAATGGTTTAAAGTCCTGTGATATATTAGAATTATGCATAGGCATTCATGCTTACATTTGAATTGTCATGTCTACTTGAGATATGAATTTAAAGAAAATAATAAGATATAAACAATGATCCAAATCACAGAAACTAAGACCTACAAGCAAAAATCTATACCCTCTAATCCCATCCTTTCATTTAATTTGTAGAGAAATGGAAGTCTTAGATTTTTTTTCTTCCAGATTACTGCTGTTTCTTACCTCACCAGGCTACGAAGTAGTATGGTAAGTATATTTGCATCCAGGTAACTGGCACAAACTGCCCCCAGGGCATGTGGTACAGAAAAGATTTAGTTGAATGGGGTGGTAAACAGACTCTGGAACAATGGAAAAAGGAGTTAACAATTGGGTAGGAGTGGGGGAAGGGGCTCAAACCAGTCTGTCATGTGGGTAAAGCCATGGTTCTGAGTCCAAAGTTGACAGAGTGGATCATAGATGTAGATTATATTGATAAAAAGGGAAACAAAACAAAACGCCAACTGAGAAATGGTTGAAAAAAATAATTGATGTGTGGTTGGCAGTTCATCAAATAGATGCTGTAGATTATATGATTCCATTTAATTTTACTTTTTTTAATAGATGAGATATACTGGCTACATGGATGGGCACATTGATTTCCACACCACTGCATTTTCTCCTTTTAACATGACGTATTTGGAAAAGTGACTTTTTTTTTATAAAATTGTCATTAAAAAACCACTATCTTGAATATATTGTATAAGGCAAAGGCAATAAGCAAAGTCACATTTACTTTTTTCTAATTTATGCACTACATAGAGTTTCAGCTAAACACTTCTTTTAAAAGAATTTTCACAAAAAATGTACTTCGAAGATTATATATATTCACATATGTACAGACATAATTTATATTTGCATGTTTGTATATTAAATATATTTAGATAAAGTTATTAGAGTAGTATAAAATGCCTTTTTCTCCCATTAACCATAGAGCCTAATTTCAAAACAAATGATTCTTTTCATTAAGTAATTTTCAAGAGAGGATTCTAAAATTATGTGCTACTTTCCCAGAAATGAAGTAGCTTCATAATAATATTTAATATCAAATATATTTCTAGTGCCATGTTTTATTTCTTTCTTTTCTTCCTTGCTGCATTTATTAGCTTTGGAAGTTTGTTTTAAACATACATTTGATAACAATTTCTGATTTAGAAAGGAGCAGAATATATCTAGTCCAACCTGAGCCTGAAAATAATGAAAAGTAGAATTTATATAATACTTTGAGATTTCAAAAAGCATTTGACCTTCACAACAACCCTTCTAAAGTAGTGGGCTATATAAGGAAGTTAAGTTAAACCTGAAACTTGTTTTGCAAATTCAGGAGGTTGGATAGTCTCTGTTTTGACCAAGATGAGATGAATTAAGAAAAGAAATTCTACAGAGCAGTAAAACTTGATGCTTAATTTCTCTTCTTTGGGAAGCGCTGAAGTGTGGGATCTTATACTAAGAGTTTGCATTAATTCAACTAACTTTAAATGTGTCTTACTAGGTTAGCACTTATTTTTCTTTCTTTTTCCCCAAGACTCTATTATTCAACATCTTTGCTTTTCCCATTTTTTTGATTTGTGTATGCTCAACTCAAATAGTTACCTATGCATGAAAGAGCAGACACAGTAATGACGGACTCCATCTTTTAACAGTTTTACAATAATGCTGCACTAAAAAATTCCAAATAAAATGTCTAAATTAGAAACATGTCAGTTTGAGTCATGCTACATGCTTGTTGAAGGGAACAGTGATGGGGTGACAAACTGTTTTGGCTTACAGCAGAAATTTTTTTTCCTGGAAATTGTTAGGTTGTATAAACTTGCTTATGCATTTCAATTTTATTTTCTGAAATAAAACTGAATTGTTTGTTTTTGCATTGGTTGAATACATCTGAGAGTTAAAGCAATTATCCAAATAATTCAAAAGTATGTCAATGGATTCACCATGTTGCCATTAGGGAAAGAAAAAGGTGGGGATATAAGTTTTATTTGTTTTAATGAGAGGAAAGGAAAATTGAAGGTCCTAATTTCTTCAGTTAGAAGCCTTTGTTGATTAATTGGCTTCCAAAAGCTTCATGTAGCTACAAAGTTATCTTCTGTACTTTATTACTATGCTTTTCACCTCTTTCCTCAATAATAACAACAATATCTAACATGTATATAGGCTTTGAGATTTGGGAAGAACTATGCCCAGGTTATGTTACTTGATCTTCATAACAATTCTTAGAGGAAGGTTATGTCTTATCGCTGTTATATAGATAAGGAAGCATAGTCTAGGAGTACTAGTGAATTCAACGTTACACAAGAGGTAAGTTTTGAACTCATATTATCTTAATTTCCTATCCAACACATGCTCTATAACACCTAGATTCTGTGAAGGATAAAAGTGATAAGGGGGCAGAGCCAAGATGGCAGAGGAGAAACAGCACTTCCAAGTTGCTCTGCTCCACACAACTTCCAAACAGTGTAAAAGGGAAATCTGAGCAAGTTCTGGAGCCCAAGCACCCACAGAACTACACTGAAAAACTAACCTCCCGCTGAGGAGAACCCAGCAGCCCTGCAGGGAGTGGTGAGCGCAGCGCTATGAGAGAAGGCAGCACAGTGCACTGGGAACCAATAGTGCTCTGGGAGCTGAGCCCAGGCCCTAATGAGCCCTGGTTTTAGCCCTAGGGCACCTGGGCCAGCAGCCTGCTGGAGGGACCCCAGAACACCAGCAGCTGTGGCGATTCCAGAATTATCAGCACAGATATGCCTAAGACAAAGTGAGAGGTTAGTGCCCTATGGACTTTGGGACCAGCATTTGGGGAAAAAGTCAGCTTCCTACCCTGGGGGCAAAAAGCAGCTGAATAAACAGCATCACAGAAGCCATTTTGCAGACTCAGTGGCAGCTCTAGCTCCTGGACTGAGAAATGTAGGGAAATCCAGCAATCAGTCTGGGGGTTAATCACTCCTGCTTTAAACTGCTTGGATATGGATTGTGGTCTGGGGGGGAGGATTGGGGTGGATACCCAATTTGCCAGAGTGGGTGGAGGCTTTACAGAGGCCACCCAACCTGCGGAAGTTGTGAAGACCCCAAAGTTCGGGACATAAGGTCTCCTGTCTGGTGGCAGAGTCCTACTGTGGCAACAAGCCCCAAAATCAAGTAATTAAGTGGCAATATATCTAGGCAAAAGAAACAAAATAAACAGAAAAATTCAACATTGGACTCCTATTTTAGGGGCAAAGAGGATCAAAGTATGGAGGAGGACTCTGAGGTACGAACTCCTGCAACAAAAGCCCCAAATGAAAATAGAAGCTAGCTACAGGCCATAGAGGACCTTAAGAAGCAAATAAAAGAAGTGGGGGGAAAATTGGGAAGAGAAATGAGAAAGATGCAAGAAAAGTATGAAATGACAGTCCACAGCCTGACTGAGGAAAGCAACACCTTAAAAAATAGACTAACTCAAATGGCCAAAGAGGCTCAGAAAGGCAATGAGGAGAAGAATACCTTAAAAAGCTACATTTGCCAGATGGGAAAAGAATCTCAAAAGCTCAATGAGGAGATTCATTCCCTCAGAATTGGACTGGAGCAAATGGAAACTAGTGACTTTATGAGAAATCAAGATGCTGTTAAACAGATGCAAACAAATGAAAGAATAGAAGGCAATGTGAAATATCTCATGGGAAAAACCACTGACCTGGAAAATAGATCCAGGAGAGACAATTCAAAAATTATTGGACTACCTGAAAGCCATGATCAAAGAAAGAACCTAGAAATCATCCTTCAAGAAATTCTCAAGGAAAATTGCCCTGATGTTTTAGACCCAGAGGGCAAAACAGAGCTTGAAAGAACCTACCAATCACCTCCTGAAAAAGATCCCAAAAAGAAAACTCCCAGGAATATTATAGCCAGATTCCAGAATCCCCAGATCAAGCAGAAAATACTACAAGCAGCCAGGAAGGAACAATTTCAATACTGTGGAAGCACAATCAGAATAGCACAGGACCTGGCAGCTTCTAAACTGAGGGATTGAAGGGCATGGAATATGATATTCCAGAGGGCAAAAGAGCTGGGATTGAAGCCAAGGGTCACCTACCCAGCAAAACTGAGTATCTTGTTTCAGGGGAAAATATGGTCATTCAGTGGAATAGAGGAGTTTCAAGCATTCTTGAGGAAAAAACCAGAGTTGAATAGAAAATTTGACATTCAGACACAAGAAGTAAGGGATGCTTGAGAAGGTAATAAAGGAAAAGAAATCAAAAGGAACTTATCAGAGTTGAACTATTTACATTCCTACATGGAAAAAAACAATAACTCTGTCTGGTGAAACATTTCTCATTATGAAAATAATTGAAGAAGGATATATTGGCATATGTTTACAGGTATACATGGATCAAGGGCACAGGTTGATTTTTTTGGGAAGGGATGATTCTTAAGGGGTGAAGTTAAGAGGTCAGAGCAGAAAGTGGCAAAAGGAGATGGGGAGAGATAGGATAAGGTAAACTATCTCATGTAGAAGAGGCAAAGGGAAGTAGTTGCAGGGGAGAGGAAGAACTGGAAGCCAAATAGGCAAAACCATATTCTCATTCAAGTTGGCTCAAGGAGAGAATCACATACATACTAAATGTGATATCTTACCCTTCAGGAGAGGAGGGGAAAGGGGGATGAGAGGGGTGATTATGGAGGGGAGGGTATTGTGGGGGGAGGGGAGGTTGGAAGTACCCACTATCAAAGAGAGACAAGATCAAAGTAGAGAATGGACCAGGTGGGAGGTGAGATGGGTGGGAAGGAAATATAAGCAGTCTTTTACAATATATCTACCATGGTAATGTTTTGCATAGCTATACATGTACTACACATATTGAATTGCTTATCTTCTCAGAGGTAGGGGGTGACAAGGGAGGAAGGGAATAGATATGAAAATCAATGTTTTAAAATTAAATGTTTCATAAGTAGTCCAGGAATTGGGGCTCAGAGATTCACCTTGCCCTAATGGCAAAGACGAAGGGGGTATGGGAGAAGATAGGGGAGAGAGCAGATTGGATGAGGGGATACCTTGTGGGACTGCTCTTCTGGGGTGGTGGGTAGGGAAAATGGGGGATAAAAATTGTAACTCAAAATTTGGTGGAAATTAATGATGTAAACCAGAAAAAAAATAAAATAAAATATGCAAGGAGGTATGCTGACTCAGCTTTAACTACTACTCCTCAAATATATAATGAAATTTAACCTATATTCTTAACATTTTCCTCATTATTTTATTGTCTAGAAGTTCAATAAAACTGTAAATCAAGTCCACATTTTTGGTATTTCCCAATTTTCAAGTTGTAAATACTTAAAAAGAAAATGTTAAAATCACCTTCCTCAAGCCAGTATGTTCTTACTTTAGCACTCTACTAAAGATGGAAGATCATCTGTATTCTCTTTCTCACAAGTATTCATAGACAAGTTGAAAAGACATATCCAAATAAAGTTTATCATTTTAAAATTTGACATTTCTATGGCAGGATCCAATGGTGACATGTACTATTATTGATTTGATTTACTCTTCCCAGAATAGAAAGTGAAAAAGCACAGATGGGGTAAGAGTCAGAAAATATACATGGGTAGCATGAGAATAAAATGTCTTTGAAAGTATGTGAACAACTACATAGAATGGGATATCATTAGTCTAGACAAAAACCACAGAAAGAAATTTAGCATTGGGCATAGTAGCAACTGGAGGGCATTCTCACTGGAAGAATGCTAGAGGGAAGCTTGAGAATGTGGTCAATTCTTTTTTTTTTTTTTTTTTTTTGAAGCCGAAATTGTAAAGTTTATTGTTAGGCTGTAGAGAACATCGGGCTAGATTCTTATGGAACCTGCAAACTCGCAGAGGCAGCAGGCATAGTTTTAAGGTGTCAATTATGCTAACTAGGTGAGTAAGGGTGGGATCTGGGAGGAGTTAAGGAGTGGTCAGTGCTCAAAGGACCATACACTTTTTTTTTTAATTTAGATTAATGTTTAATTGATAAAAATTGTTTCTAACAGATTTCTGCCTAAACATGAAATACAATATTAATTTTTTTCTTTTTTTTCCCCCTGTGATCCCATTTTGGGTTTTCTTTATTTCTTTCTTTTTTTTAAGCAAATGCTTTATTAACTTCTGTTTTACATCATTCATTTCCGCCAGATTTTGAGTTACAATCATTTTCCCCCCATTATTCCCCTACCCAACCTCCCCGAACAGTAATCCCACAATATATCGCTTCCTCCAATCTGCTCTCTCCCATACCTTCTCCCATACCCCCATCGACTTTTCCATTAGAGGAAGGTGAGTCTTTGCATCCCAATGCCTGCACATCTTATCTCCCTATTACAAGCAAAAGAGTATTAATAATAGTATTTATATATATTTGAAACATTTAATGTTAAGACCTCGAATTTCAGATCCATTTCCTTCCTCCCTTGTCACCCATTCCCTCTTGGGAGATAAGTAATTCAGTATATGTTGTACATGTCTAGCTATGCAAAACATTATCATAGTAGATATATTGTACAAGGCTGCTTATAATTCCCTCCCACTCATCCCACCCCCCACCTGGTCCATTCCCTACATGATCCTGTCCCTCTTTTATAGTGGGTACTTCCAACCTCCCCTCACCCCAAGGATGCCCTCCCATCCATCATCCCTCCTCCCATCCCCCTTCCCCCTATCCTGCTGCAGGTTGAGATATCCCATTTACTATGTATGTCATTTTCTCCCTGAACCAAATTCAGTTTGAATGTGGTTTTGCCTTTTTAGCCTTCCTTATTCTCCCCCTCTTTTGCAACCACTTCCCCTTGCTTCTTCTGCATGGGATAGTTTACACTACCCTGTCTCTCCCCATCTTCTCTTGCCACTTTCCTCTCTCACCTCATAATATCATCCCTTGAGTATTCTCCCTTCCCAACAAATTCAACTTATGCCCTCTATCCATATATAACTGTGACCATATACACACACATTCACATATGTATTCATATGACCACACCCCCTTTTTCCATTATTTTCATAGTGAGAAAGATACCATCAGTCACAGTTATTGCTTTTCCATATAGGAATGTAAATAGTTCAACTTTGATAAGTTCCTTTTGATTTCTTTTCCCTGATTACCTTCTCAGGCATCTCTGGGTGTCAAATTTTCTATTCAATTCTGGTTTTTTTCCTCAAGAATGCTTGAAAGTCCTCTATTCCACTGAATGACCATATTTTCCCCTGAAACAAAATACTCAGTTTTGCTGGGTAGGTGACCCGTGGGTTCATTCCCAGTTCTTTTGCCCTCTGGAATATCATATTCCATGCCCTTCGATCCCTCAGTGTAGAAGCTGCCAGGTCCTGGGCTATTCTGATTGTGTTTCCACAATATTGAAATTGTTTCTTCCTTGCTGCTTGGAGTATTTTCTCCTTGATCTGGGGATTCTGGAACCTGGCTATAATATTCTGGGAGTTTTCTTTTTGGGATCTTTTTCAGGAGGTGATCTGTGGATTCTTTCAACCTCTATTTTGCCCTCTGGATCTAAAACATCAGGGCAGTTTTCCTTGAGAATTTCTTGAAGGGTGATTTCTAGGTTCTTTCCTTGATCATGGCTTTCAGGTAGGCCAATAATTTTTAAATTGTCTCTCCTGGATCTATTTTCCAGGTCAGTGGTTTGTCCCATGAGATATTTCACATTGCCTTCTAATCTTTCATTTGTTTGGATCTGCTTAACAGCATCTTGATTTCTCATAAAGTCATTAGCTTCCATTTGCTCTAGTCTAACTCTGAAAGAATGAATCTCCTCAGTGAACTTTTGAGATTCTTTTTCCATCTGGCAAATTCGACTTTTTAAGGCATTCTTCTCCTCATTGCCCTTTTGGGCCTCCTTTGCCATTTGAGTTAGTCTATTTTTAAGGTGTTGTTTTCCTCAGTCAGGCTGTTGGCCCTCATTTCATACTTTTCCTGCATCCTTCTCATTTCTCTTTCCAATTTTTCCTCCACTTCTCTTATTTGATTTTTAAAGTCCTTCTTAAGGTCCTCTATGGCCTGCAACCCTCTCATGTTTTCCCCTGGGGCTTTTGGAGCAGGACTTCTGACCTCACAGTCCTTTTCCTGCTCTATTCCCCCAAAATAGTAGTCTAGGGTTGCATTTTTCTGTTTCCTTTGCCTTGGCATGTTGCCACTTAATTACTTGACTTTTGGGCTTGTTGCCACACTATGGCTTTAAGGCCAGATAGAGGAATTTTCGTCCCGAACGTGTGGGGGGCAACTTCCGTTTCTGGCAAGCTGTAAACCCACCCACGACTTCCACCCTAGATCACAATCCAGATCCAGGGAGGTTAAAGCAAGAGTGATTACCCCCCAAGACTGATCGTTGGATCTCCCTACAAATTTGCAGGCTGGGAGCGGGCGCTGCCTCTGAAAACTTCTAAATGGCGTTTGTCCTCAGCGGCTTCTAGCCCCCAGGGAAGGGAGCCGACGCATTCCCTAATACCAGACCCAAAGTCCATAGGACACTAACCTCTTACTTTTTCCCAGGCAAGTCTATGTTGATAATTCTGGAGTCGCCACAGCTCCTGGTGTTCTGGGGTTCCTCCAGCTGGCTGCTGGCCCTGCCGCCCTGGGGCTAAGACCTCGGCTCATACGGACCTGGGCTCGGCTTGGCTCCTGCGCTCTGCGAGCTGCACGCTGCCAGGTCCCAGACCGCTGCGCTGGTCCTTCCTGCAGGGCTGCTGGGCTGTCCTCAGCGGGAGTTTAGCTTCTCTGTGTCGTTCTGTGGGTGCTGGGGCTCCAGAAGTTGTTCAGAGTCCCCTTTTACATCGTTTGGGGGTAATGTGGGGGCAGAGTGGCTTGGAAGAGCTGTTTCTACTCCGCCATCTTGGCTCCGCCCCCGAGAATGTGGTCAACTCTTTATGATAACTTTCAAATCAGTATTTTGCCAAGGAAAGTTCCACATCTTTTTTTTCTTAATTAAACAAATTTTATTGGTGTGCTTTGCTCACTATATATATATATATATATATATATATATATATATATATATATATATATATATATATATATATGCGTGTGTGCGTGTGTGTCTTCATTAATTTGTTTTATTCACTGTTTATTTTTAGTTTGAAGGGTCCACAATTTCTTGAGTTTCAAGTTTTCCAGTCATGTATGAGATCTGCAAATAGTTTCACATTAGACATTAGTCACATTATAAAGAAGAATTGTATCATATGAAATGAACAATGGGAAAGAGGAAACAAAACTAAACAGGAAAAAGAGAGCAGGTAATTTGCTTCAATTTGCATTCAAACTCTGTTCTTTCTAGTTCTTTCTCTGAATGTAGACATCTCTTCATCATGAGTCTTTTGCAGTTTACTTATAACCCTGCATTGCTGAGAAGAGTCCAGGCCATCAGACTTTGTCATCATATATACATTGTGTATCCAATTGTGTAAAAATTTCTCCTAGATCTTCTCTTCTCCCTCAGCATCAGTTAGTTCGAATAAGCCTGTCAATTGCTCCTCGTTTCTTAATCCACAATAGTATTCCATTACATTCATATAACACAACTGGTTTAGCCATTTCCTAATTGATGGGCATCCCCTTAATTTCCAATTCTTTCCCACCACAAAAAGAAGTGCTATAAATATTTTTGTACATATCAGTCTTTCTACCACTTCTATGATCTCTTTGGGATACAACCCTAGAAGTGGTATTGCTGAGTCAAAGGGTATGCAATTACATCTAGCCCTTTGGGCAAAATTCCAGATTGCTCTCCCTAATAGTTGAATCAGTTCACAATTCCACCAACAACACATTAGTGTTCCAGTTTGTCCACGTTCTCTACAGCATTTGTTATTTTCCTGTTTTTCAATCTTAGCCAATCTGACTGCTGAGATGTGGTACCTCAGAGTAGTTTTGATTTGCATTTCTCTAGTCAATAGTGATTTAGAGCATTTTTTTCATATGCTTATAGATATCTTTAATTTCTTCCTCTGAAAAGAGCTTGTTCATATCCTTTGACCATTTATCAATTGAGGAATGACTTGTATTCTTATAGACTTGATTCAGTTATTTGTATATTTTAGAAATGAGACTTTTATCAGAGACATTCGTTGTAAAATTCTTTCACAATTTTCTACTTCCTTTTCAATCTTGGTTACATTGGCTTTGTTTGTACAGAAGCTTTTCAATGTGATGTAATCAAAATTATCCATTTTCCATTTTATAATGCTCTCTAATTCTCGTTTGGTCATAAAGTCTTCCCCTCTCCATAAATCTGACAGGTAAACTATTCCTTGCTTTTCCAGATTGCTTACAGTATCAGCCTTTATACCTAGGTCATGCACCCATTTAGACTTGATTTTGGTATCTGGTGTTAGATAATGTTCTATGCTCAGTTTCTGCCATATTATATTCCAGTTTTTATAGCAGTTTTTGTCAAATGGAGAGTTCTTATGCCAAAAACTGGGGATGTTATATATATATATATATATATATATATATATGGTATTTTTAGTTTAAAACATTCATTTCCACAAGATTTTGAGTTGCAATATTTTCTCCATCTTTCCCCTACCCACCACTCCAAAACAGTAAACCCACTGTATACCCCCTCCCACAATCTGCTCTCTCCTATATCCTCGCCCATTCCCTCTCCAAATTCCCCATAGGGCAAGATGGATCTCCATACCCTAGTGCCTATATATCTTAACTCCATACCCTAGTGCCTATATATCTTATTTCTTAGTGCATGTAAAATAATGATAACACTTTTTTTTAAACATTTGATTTTGACTTTGAATTCCAGATTCTTTCCCCTCTTCCCTCATCACCCACCCTTAATGGGAAGATAAGCAATTTGATATAGGTTGTACGTGTGTCGTTATGCAAAACATTTTCGCAGCGGATATATAGTGAAAGACTGAATGTATTTCCCTCTATCCTACCTCCCCAGTTGTTCTATTTTCTACTTTGACCCTGTCCCTTTTCAAAAAATGTGTGCTCCTAACTATACTATTCCCCAATCTACACTCCCTTCTATCATCCAATTTCTTATTCCCTTCCCCCCACTTTCCTGTAGGCTAAGATACCCATTATAGTGTGTATGTTATTCCCTATTTAAGACAAATTTAATGAGAATAAGGATGACCCATTCCCTTTTGTCTTCCTGTTCTTCCCCTCCATTGTAACAATTTTCTATTGCCTCTTTTATATGAGATAATTTACCCTATTCTGTCTCTTCCTATCTCCTCTCATTATATTCCTTTCTTACCTCTTAATTTTGTTTTTTTAATATTATCCCTTCCTATTAAATCAATCCTGCACATTCTATGCATACCTGTATACATATATACACACAATTATATATGTATTCAAACACACATATACCCACGCATACACATATATGTGTACGTACGTATATGTGTGTGTGTGTTTATATTTCCTTCAACTATCCTCATACTGAGAAAAGTTTCATATGTTACAATTATCATTTTTCCATGTAGGAATGTAAATTGTGCAACTTTCATAAGTTTCTTATGATTTCTTTTCCCTCTTTACCTTCTCATGCTTCTCTTGCTTCACATATTTGAATGTCAAATTTTCTATTGAATTCTGATTTTTGTTCATCAAGAATTCAAGAAAGTCCATTATTTTGTTGAATGACCATATTTTCCAAAGACATTATACTCAGTTTTGCTGGATAAGTGATTCTTGTTTTTTTCTTTAATTAAACAAATGCTTTATTAACTTCTGGTTTACATCATTCATTTCCACCAGATTATGAGTTACATTTTCCCCCCATTTTTCCCTACTCACCACCCCAGAATAGCAGTCCCACTAGATATCCCCTCATCCAATCTGCTCTCTCCCATATCTTCTCCCATATCCCCTTCGACTTTGCCATTAGGGCAAGGTGAATCTCTGAGCCCCAATGCCTGGACATCTTATGAAACATTTAATTTTAAAACTGTTCCCAGCGCGCTGTGCTGCCTGCTCTCAGAGCGCTGCGCTGGCTGATCCCTGCAGGGATGCTGGGCTGTCCTCAGCAAGAGGTTAGCTTCTCTGTCCCGTTCTGTGGGTGCTGTGGCTCCAGAAGTTGTTCAGAGTCCCCTTTCACATTGTTTGAAATTTGTGTGGGGCAGAGCACATTGATTCTTGTTTTTAATCCTAGTTACTTTGGCTTCCAGAATATCATATTCCAAGCCCTTTGATTCCTTAATTTAGAAGCAGGTAGATCTTGTGTTATACTGATTGTGTTTCCACAATATTCAAATTGTTTCTTCTTGGCTCCTTGTGATATTTTCCCCTTGATCTGGAAACTCCAGTACATGGCTATAATATTCCTAGGAGTTTTCTTTTTAGGATCTTTTTTGAGAGGTGATTGGTGAGTTCTTTCCATATCTCTTTTGCACTTTGGTTCTAGAATATCAGGGCAATTTTCCTTGAAAATTTCTGGAAGGATGATTTCTAGGTTCTCTTTTTTGTCATGGCTTTCAGGTAGTCCAATAACTTTTAAATTATTTCTCCTGTATCTATTTCCTAGGTCAGTAGATTTCCCAATGAGATATTTCACGTCACCTTCCTTTTTTTTTTCATTTTTTGGATCTGTGTAATAATGTCTTAATTTCTTATAAAATCATTAGCCTCTATTTGCTCTATTTTTGAAGGAATTATTCTCTTCAGTGAGCTTTTTGAATTCTTTTTTCCTTCTGGCTCATTTGGCTTTTTGAGGCATTCTGTTTCTCATTGACTTTGTGGGCCTCTTTTGCCATTTGAGTTAATCTATTTTTAAGGTGGTATTTTCAGTCAGGCTGTTGACTCCCTTTTCATGATTTTCTTGCATCATTCTCATTTTTCCTCCCAATTTTTCCTCCACTTCTCTCACTTGATTTTCAAAATCCTTCTTGAGCTCCTCTATGGCCTTCAAACAATTCATACTTTCCTTAGAAGCTTTTGGTGCAGGAGTTCTGACTTTGTTGTCTTCCTCCCATTCCATGCTTTAATTCTTTTTGTCCTCAAAAAGGAACATAAGGTTTTACTGCTGTGCTTACTTTGCTTCCTTCTGTTTCCACTCAATTGCTTTACTATTTAACTTTTTGTCATAGTAGAACTCTGCTTCCAGAGAGAAGAGCTTTGTCACAAATTGTTGGGGTTTTCACAACTGATAGAGCTTTTAGTTGGGTGCCGTCTCTGAAGCCCCCCACAAGCTCTAGCACTGGTCACCCACCCCAGGACCTCCACCCAAAACAGCAATCCAGATCCAAGCAGGTTAAAGCAATAGCAATTACCCTCTAAATGGTCACTTAATCGCCTTATGATCTGCAGATCAGGAGCTCTGAAGCCACCACATGGTGTCAGACCCCCACCACCACACCTCCACAACTTCTTGCCCCAGGGGTCAGGGGCAGGACCCTCTTCTCTTCCTCCCCCCCCCCCACAGTTCCAACAGAGTTGCAGACTGGTATTTTACTATGACTTTGGCATTTATTGGTTGATATTTCTGGAAACCACCACAGTTACTGCTGATCCACTTTCCCAAGGTTTGCTCTAGCCACTGCTGGCTGAGGCCTCCCTGATGCTAAAACCATGGGCTAATGCAGGCCTGGGCTTGACTCCCAGGATGCTTCAAAGGACCCTTACTGTAGGCCTGCCAGGAAGCCTTCCATGGGAGATTTCTTTTTCTCTGTCACTTTGTGGATTCTGTAGCTCTAAAGTATGTTTAAAGTCATAATTTATAGGTATCTGAGGTAGCTCATGTTGTAGCTCATAGGGTAGCTCATGGAGTTTTTCTGCTACTACCCTGACATCTTTGCTCCACCCAAGAAAGCTACACATATTGAATCAGAAGTCTTTCATAAAAGGTTAAGTGTCCATTACTTCATTACATATACTATGCTCTCTAGGAGCATAAGAAAAATAAGATATGACCTTGCCTATTAGCTCTCTTCAGAGGTAGAAGTCTCTTTTTAAAGTTGTATGAATTCTTTTAGATCCTTAGATATTTCAGTAACACACTTTCATAATGTAACCAATTATTCCACAGTTCTAATTATGGGCCCTGAAACAAATCTATGCATTAAGCTATATAGAAATGGTGAAAATATTAGTTCCCAACACATTTCTACCTCTGATTCTGTTCACAGATACTAGTGCTCTAAATTTAAATAGATTATGTACACCTCGTTTGATGAAGAAGCTCCAAGTACTATTATAATCACAACCCTAATTGCTATCCTTACCCAGATTGACAATATTTAGGTAATTAAGGCCAGTTCTCCTCGAGAGTATTTTTTTTCTTTGAAAGTATTAACAAAATATACAACCAAAGCATAGAAAAGAGAGACACCTTTTCCTTCTGCCCCTCTCCCTCAACTATTGGATTCAATGAGTTATTCAAGGTTAATTTTTGGCATTATGGAAGCCAAGCAGAGTTTATTTTATGCAAAGATTTTGCAGTGCAGAATTTTTTCTTTTTAATTTTAAGGGATTCAGGTACATACTTACTATTCCTCACTTCCAAGCCATCACCTCCCAAATCAGTGGAGTTTTTTTTGTTTGTTTGTTTGTTTTATTTTGTATCCCCCAACACACACAATTACACTGGCTGTCCTTCATGTCTAGAGCATGGTCTCTTTTTCCCTCAGCTTCCTGACTTTTCTGATGTCTTTCAAGGTTTAGCTCAAATCCCGTTTTCTGGAAAGTGACTTTGCCTCATTCCCATTCCCAGACAGTATGTTATTTTCTACATTATTTCCCATTTTCTCTGTGTATATCTGCTTACATGATATCTCCTCTTTAGAAAGTAGGCTCCTTGTGGACAGAGATCATATTTTTGCCTTTCTTTGTATCTCCAGCTCCTAGAGCAGTGCTTGACACAGAGTAAGTGTTTAATAAATACTTGTTGACTGACTTTAACTGTTTTTAGTAAAAAGGGTGCATAATAGAGGTGCAGTATGTTAAAACTTATATAGCTGGAAACATTACCTTCATAACTGAGACAAGAAAGAGAGAGAGAGGAAGAAAATAGAGGGAAAGTACCCTAAAATGCTCAGGCAAAGAAGAAATCCCTCTGTCCTTCTTTCCTCTTACACTACTCCTTGATATTCACTCAGTTTTGAAATATGTAAACTTGATTGGGGGTAACTATATGAACACATAAATCATATATGTATATATGCATATATGCACATTTAAGTATATATATATACATACATTTATATAGCTTTATACATGTATATATAAAGATAAATAGATGAATATAGATGTAGCTATGATACAAATAGATGATAGTAATTACCAAAGAAATTCAGGAAGTAGAAAGAACAGAATTAACCAAATTAAGTTAACATTTCTGTTCCATTTTCTTCATAGTGCCCAATTTTGATAATTAAAGCTCCTTTTGATCTTCAAATTAAAAAAAAAAGAAATGTATAGACTTCTTTGTATTCTATATCTGTGGCAGAGAAAATCAACTCAGAAGCTCAGTGCAGTAAGTTGTTTGAAGACAGCAGGTTGGGAGAATTTCGCTCGAAAAGTGATGAAGCAATTTCACTTGCTGTATCAAATATCAAAGCAGTTTAAGAACAAAGAGGTTATCTACATCTGAAAGAGGCAAAAGGGGACTTAGTAGTTAAGTGATTTTCTACAGGTCATATACTAAGTTAATTGGATATTTGATAATGGATAGAGAATAACTGACCCTTAGACAGTCTCATATCCTCTAATATAATGATTCACCTTATTTTTCAGAAGATGTAAATGATTAGTTCATCTTGTTGCTTGAAGGAGTTATAAAGGCTGGTAAAATTTCAAAGAAGTTGAGTTAAGAATAGAGTGATGAGGAGTAGAATGTGGGCTAGAAGGGAAGGATTAGGATGATACAATGTTTCAAAAAGTATATAAAAAAGAGAACAGAGGTGTTAGAGAAAAGGGGCATTTAAGGAAAAATTTGACTACTTTGTGATTTTTCTAGGGATTGCCTTCAATTTCTTTCAGTTAAATGTAATAGCTATAGCTAATATTTATATAGCTTTTTCTACGTACTAAGCACTATGCTAAGTGCCTAATAATTATCTCATTTGATTCTCACAGATACCTTGGAAGGTAATTGCTATTATGTTCCTAATTTTTCTATAGTTGAGGAAACAGGCAAAGAATGGTTAAGTTACACAGCTAGTAAGCATCTGAAATAAAATTTGAACTTGGGTGTTCTTGACTCCAATTCTAGTGCTGTATCTACTTCACCATTTAATTGCCATGCATTTATTAAGTATATTATTCTATGTGTAAGACTGTGTTACAAACTGAGGATATAACAACAAATGTCAAACGGGCCCTGCCCTCAAGAAATTTTCATGATACTCAAAGGATACAATTTATATAGATAGAAATATAAAAGGAATATTAGAGTTAGGAATGAATAACACGATAGATAGAGAGATAGATAGATGATAGATAGATACATGCAGACGTACAGACATTCATACATACAAACAGCATTAAGCATTTAACTGAAAGCACCATAAGAAGAACTAAAGATATACATAACCAAGCAAGACAGTTGATATTCTCAAGGAGTCTAAATACTAAAGAAAGAAGGAAACACATAAAGAGGAGTGTGAATGCTGGGGCAGGATTTGGCTTACTTCATATGGCATGGTTTGGAACTGGTATTCAGCAAATGAGACAGAAGCCAGAAATGGAACAAGAGATGAAAGCTCACCTATAAGAGTCTAAAGTGAATACCGGAAGAGAAACTATGTTTCCTATTGGGAAGAAGAAGAGATCAGGCGAGGCCTCATGTTTGTGTGGCATTTAAGTTAATCCTGGAAGGACACTAGGAACTCTTAGAAGTGAAGGAAAGGTGGGGGGGAAGAATTCCAAGACTGGATAATAGCTTAAGGCATAGAGATGTAATATAAAATGGTATGTTTTCAAAACATTAAATAGACCTGGTTCACTATATTGTAGATACTGAAGAGGAAAAATAGTATAAAATGTAAACAAAAATGACAACAGTAACAACAACAATTAATACATGTGGTAAAGTAGGTTGAAAGAAGACAAACTTTAAATGCTTCAGATGCTTTAAAGGCTTTAAATACTCCATAGAGGTGCTTATACTTTATCCTAGAGAAAATAGTGATTTATTGAAGCTTTTTGAGCAAGAGTGTTGATACAGTTAGGCTTCGCTTCAGGAAAAGTATTTTGGCCATCCTGTAAGGGATGAAGTGATTGAGGTGAAATTGGAAGCAGAAATACCATTGAGTAAATTGTTTCAGTAGTCTAGATGAGGTATACTAAGGAATTGAGTGTGAATTATTGTCTTATGGGTTAGAGAAGATGAATGGTACAGTCAACAATATATGACAGTTGAATAGATGTGATAGATATGAGTAGTGAAAATGGAAGAGTCAAGAATGAATCTGTTGATGTCAAACCAAGTGCTGGACGTATTCTCATAACTGAAACAGAAATAAGGTTGGGTAGGAAGCAATACAGAGAAGTTCAATTTTGAAATGGCCAGGGGACATGCAAGTGGAAAGAAGTCTAACAGGGATTAGATCTCAGAAAGCCTGATTTCTTTCTTGATCCTTGTTTCCACATGCTATTCTCATCCAAGTACTTTTTATGTTTATTTATTATGTTGAATTCTGATTAAGAACTGCTTGATAATCAACTAATAGACCATTCTCCCGATTTCTAATCTTTATGATGTTACATTGACAATATTAAGTGGAATCTGGAATGGCCAAAGACTGAAAGGTTATCATTTATATATCACTTTAAAGTTTTTAAAAACACTTTTTGTATATATTATTTCATTTGGAAAACCCTATCGATGGTGAGGTTCTGTAGAAGCTCCATTCAGTGAATGGCATTATGTTCTAGAATTGAACCAAAAATTCATAATCTCTCAAGATAGACTTGCCCTAGTCTTTGAATTAGACAGAAGACAATGAATTAAAGATATGTACTACCCTGATTTTGATATGCAGTTACATGAGTAGCTGGTTGGGTGATCCCCAGCATTCTAAATGTAAATCATTTCACTTCCTATTGATGAATAATCTAGGCCCAAAAGAATAGATTAATCCAGTAGAATTTAGAAAGTGTTGGAGCAATTTCCTACTTACCAAGTTAGAGAGAAGGGACTGGATATGTGAGATGCTGTGGAGGTAGAATCATGGGATTTGGCAATTAATAGGATATACCTAGGGTGAGGGAGCATAAGGAATCAAGAATGACTCCAGACTTTTAGGTGGATGATGGTCTTACATAGTACACTTTGACGAAACATATTCCCAAACAAACCTCACTTTCTTTTAAGACCAGACTATACACAACTGTTCTCATTGATCTCTTCCCTAAGAAAATAAGCTATTGGCACAAGAAAGTCATAGTTATGTTGATACTTGGATCCATGAACTCATTGTTATGTAAAATCTTTCTAACAAGCCAGTTTGCTGTATCTTTCCATTCTCATAGCATGCTGTTATTTCCATGTCTTTTTATAAAGTCTCCTGGCTTTCTGGTTATATTGTCATTGGTATAATGACGTATTGATAATAATTGGTATATAAATAATTATAAAGGACAAATACAACAACAGTATATGGGGTTGATTGTTGTCCTTTTTTCTTAAGCAGGAACAAATATACTCCATAAATATACCCCTTTTCCATTTGGTTACATGTAATTTTTATTTTGTGGAGACTGAATTTACATGATTAGCAATATATAATATACATGGTAGATGATTGGTTAAAGAGATGAGTCTTTATACCTTTGATATCAGAGAGCCTGAGTTCAAGTCCTGCCCCCAATACTACCCATCTCTATGGCCTTGAGAAAGTTAATTCCTGGACCTCAGTTTCCTTATTTTCAAATTGAGGGTATTGAATTAGTTGACTTGTGAGGTTCCTGCTTCCAATAGCTTTATGATCCCATTACAATTCTCTCAAGTATATTCAACTCTGAGTGATTATATAAGATATCCCTATGTGGCATAATTCAAGGAATTTGGAAGTATGAATAATTCTAGGTGTGTTACTGTTACTGGTTATCTGTGTGATTATCAGCAAATAATTTCACCTCACTGGGCCTTATTTTTTCATCATTAAAAGAAGGCAGTGGGAAGATGACGAAGTAGAAACAGCTCATCCAAGCCACTTTGCCCCCAGATTCCCCCCAAACTATGTAAAAGGGGACTCTAAACAACGTCTGGAGTCCCAGCACCCACAGAATGACACAGAGAAGCTAACCTCCTGCTTAGGACAGCCCAGCAGCCATGCAGGAAGGACCAGCGCTGTAGTCTGGGAGCCAGCATCATACAGAGAGCAGAGCGAGGGAAGCGGAGTGGAGCCCAGGTCTGAGTGAGCCGAGGTTTTAGCCCCAGGGCGGCAGGGCCAGCAGCCGGCTGGAGGAACCCCAGAACACCAGGAGTTGTGGCGACTTCAGAATTATCAACACAGACATGCCTAGGACAAAGTAAGAGGTTAGTATCCTATAGACTTTGGGACCAGTATTTGGGGAATGCATCAGCTCCCTCCCCTGGGGGCTAGAAGCCCCTGAGGAGACACTCCATTTTGTAGTTTTCAGAGGCAGCTCCAGCTCCTGGCCTGCAAATTTGTAGGGAGATCCAGCGATCAGTCTTGGGGGGTAATCGCTCTTGCTTTAACCTCCCTGGATCCCTGAATCTGGATTGTGATCTAGGGTGGAAGTCGTGGGTGGGTCTACAGCATACCAGAAATGGAAGTTGCCCCCACATGTTCGGGACGAAAATTCCTCTATCTGGCCTTAAAGCCATAGTGTGGCAACAAGCCCCAAAGTCAAGTAATTAAGTGGCAACATGCCAAGGCAAAGGAAACAGAAAAATGCAACCCTAGACTCCTATTTTGGGGGCATAGAGGGGGAAAAGGACTGTGAGGTCAGAAGTCCTGC
The DNA here is from genome assembly GCA_011680675.1 of Gymnobelideus leadbeateri. NCBI lineage: Eukaryota > Metazoa > Chordata > Mammalia > Diprotodontia > Petauridae > Gymnobelideus > Gymnobelideus leadbeateri. The sequence goes on along the minus strand of WOXC01002462.1, from coordinate 179,127 downwards.
TCCAAAAGCCCCAGGGGAAAACATGAGCGGGTTGCAGGCCATAGAGGACCTTAAGAAGGACTTTAAAAATCAAATAAGAGAACTGGAGGAAAAATTGGGAAGAGAAATGAGAAGGATGCAGGAAAAGTATGAAATGAGGGTCAACACCTGACTGAGGAAAACAGCACCTTAAAAAATAGACTAACTCAAATGGCAAAGGAGGCCCAAAAGGGCAGTGAGGAAGAATGCCTTAAAAAGTCAAATTTGCCAGATGGAAAAAGAATCTCAAAAGTTCACTGAGTAGATTCATTCCTTCAGAGTTAGACTGGAGTAAATGGAAGCTAATGACTTTATGAGAAATTAAGATGCTGTTAAGCAGATCCAAACAAATGAAAGATTAGAAGGCAATGTGAAATATCTCATGGGAAAAACCACTGAACTGGAAAATAGATCCAGGAGAGAAAATTTAAAAATTATTGGACTACCTGGAAGCCATGATAAAAGAAAGAACCTAGAAATCACCCTTCAAGAAATTCTCAAGGAAAATTGCCCTGATGTTTTAGACCCAGAGGGCAAAATGGAGGTTGAAAGAATCCACTGATCACCTCCTGAAAAAGATCCCAAAAAGAAAACTCCCAGGAATATTGTAGCCAGCTTCCAGAATCCCCAGATCAAGGAGAAAATACTACAAGCAGCCAGGAAGAAACAATTTCAATATTGTGGAAACACAATCAGAATAGCACAGGACCTGGCAGCTTCTACACTGAGGGATGGAAGGGCATGGAATACAATATTCCAGAGGGCAAAAGAGCTAGGAATGAACCCACGGGTCACCTACCCAGCAAAACTGAGTATTTTGTTTCCAGGGAAAATATGGTCATTCAGTGGAATAGAGGACTTTCAAGCATTCTTGAGGAAAAAACCAGAATTGAATAGAAAATTTGATACCCAGACACAAGAAGGAAGAGATGCCTGAGAAGGTAATCAGGGAAAAGAAATCAAAAGGAACTTATCAAAGTTGAACTATTTACATTCCTTTATGGAAAAGCAATAACTGTGACTGATGATATCTTTCTCACTATGAAAATAATGGAAGAAGGGGGTGTGGTCATATGAATACATATGTGAATGTTTGTGTATATGGTTACAGTTATATATGGATAGAGGGCATAGGTTGAATTTGTTGGGAAGGGAGAATACTCAAGGGATGATATTATGAGGTGAGAGAGGAAAGTGGCAAGAGGAGATGGGGAGAGACAGGGTAGGGTAAACTATCCCATGTAGAAGAAGCAAGGGGAAGTGTTTGCAAAGGAGGGGGAGAATAAGGAAGGCTAAAAAGGCAAAACCACATTCACATTGAATTTGGTTCAGGGAGAAAATGACATACATACTAAATGTGATATCTCAACCTGCAGCAGGATAGGGGGAAGGGGGATGAGAGGAGGGATGATGGATGGGAGGGCATCCTTGGGGGGAGGGGAAGTTGGAAGTACCCACTATAGAAGAGGGACAGGATCATGTAGGGAATGGACCAGTTGAGGGGTAGGATGAGTGGGAGGGAATTATAAGCAGCCTTGTACAATATATCTACTATGATAATGTTTTCCATAGCTAGACATGTACAACATATACTGAATTACTTATCTCCCCAGAGGGAATGCGTGACAAGGGAGGAAGGTAATGGATCTGAAATTCGAGGTTGTAACATTAAATGTTTCAAATATATATAAATACTATTATTAATACTCTTTTGCTTATAATTGAGAGATAAGATGTGCAGGCATTGGGACACAAAGATTCACCTTCCTCTAATGGAACAGTCGAAGGGGTTATGGGAGAAGGTATGGGAGAGAGCAGATTGGAGGAAGCAATATCTTGTGAGACTGCAACTCTGGGAGGTTGGGTACGCGAATAACAGGGGGATAATTATTGCAACTCAAAATCTGGTGGAAATGAATGATGTAAAACAGAAGTTAATAAAGCATTTGTTAAAAAATATAAAAAAAATGTAAAAAAAGAAAAAAAAAAACAAGAAAGAAAAAAATGAATAAAAAGGCAGTGGAATTATATTAATTTGGTTTTATTTCACCATTTTCCTAAAAACTTCCTCATTAGTGTTTCTTAATCAGGGATCCAAAAGCTTGTTTTGTTTGTTTTTTTGTTTTTTTCCTTAAAAAATTACAGCTATAGGGAAATGATTCTGAGAAAATGGCAGAGCAGGTCAGAAAACTGTTGGCTTGGGGCGGCTAGGTGGCGCAGTGAGTAGAGTGCCGGCCCTGGAGTCAGAAGGACCTGAGTTCAGATCCGGCCTCAGACACTTAACACACACACACACACACAAAAAAAAAAAAAAAAAACCTAGCCGTGTGACCTTGGGCAAGTTACTTAACCCCAACTGCCCTCCAAAAAGCAAAAAAAAAAAAAAAGAAAACTGTTGGCTCACCAAATTTCCTCCACAAAATATGCATAATAGTGGAGCCAAGGTGGTGGAGAGAAGTGGGGGACTCACCTGAATTCTCCCACAAACTCCACCAAAGACTTTTAAATAATGCACTAAAACAAATCCTGGAGAGACAGGACCCACAAAAGGATGGTATGAAGTAATGTTCCAGCCCAAGACAAATTAAAAGTTTATCAAGAAAAGTGTGTTGAACCTGGGTAAGAGTAGAGCATAGTCCAGTCCAGGCCATTCGAGTGCAGACCAGGTTTGAGCAAACCATTAGGCCTTGGGAGAGAATGAATCAGTTGCAGTGGCTGCTTCATGAATTCTTAATCCAAGGGAATTGAACAACTAAACAGAAGGAGATTGTGAAGCCCCCTGGGTCAGGATTCTGTTGTTTGGCTTATATTCACCCAGGTTGCAATTCTGGGTTACGGTGCCAGGACAAAGAAGAACACTTACACATCAGACCTTGCAGCCTTAGTGAAGCAGACACATTCCTCACAGTTCTTTGCATGGCACTTGTGGTCCCTCATAGACCAAAACAACATCCAGGAAAATCATAAATACAATTCTCCTTAGATTATAACATCTTTGAAAAAAAACTGAAAACTTACAGGTACCTAGAAATATCTCTGAAAACAGGTACAGAAAAACCTTGAAACTTGGCACAGTGGACCTTCCACCCTCGAAGAAGAGTCCCACTTTAGCAGAGTTAAAAGTCAAGACATAGGCTGGAGAAATAAGCAAACAACATAAAAAAAGAATTCTGACCATAGAAAGTTACTAGGGAATATAGCTCTATGGGAGTTAGTTCTACTATGGAAGCTACATAGAATGTTACATTAAAAAATTAAAACACACACTCAGAAGAAAACAACAAAGTCAAATTTCTTATATCCAAAATTCCCAAGAAAAATATAAATTGGTCTCAAGCCATCTAAGAGTTGAAAAAATATTTTTAAAATCAAGTAAGAGAGGTAGAGGAAAATTGGAAAGAAAATGAGAGTGATGCAAGAAAATCATGAAAAAAGAGTCAACAGTTTGGTAAAAAGAGCAACATAAAATATTGAAGAAAAGACCTGTAAGAAACAGAATAGACTAAATGGTAAAAGAGGTACAAAAATCCAATGATGAAAACAATTTTTTGAAAAGCAGAATTGACCAAATGGTAAAAGATGTTTAATAAAATTGACTTAGAACTCCTTAAAAAGCACAATTGGCCAAATATAAAAAAGACAAAAAACTTCATGAAAAAAATTAAATAATAATAGAATTGGCTAAATGGAAAAGGAGGTACAAAACCTCATTACAGAAAATAATTCCTTCAAAATTAGAATTGAGCAAGTGGAAGCTAATGACGCTATGAGATATCAAAGAGCAATAAAATAAAACAACAACAAAAAAAAGAAAATATAGAACAAAATGTGAAATAGCTTACAACACAACCAACTGATCTAGAAAATAGATTCGGGAGAAATAATTTAAAAATTATTAGACTACCTGAAAGCCCTGATAAAGAAAAAAATGAGTCTAGGGATGGCTAGGTGGCAGACTTATTAAAGCACTGGCCTTATACTCAGGGGTCTGAGGTAAAATCTGTCCTCAGACTTTTAACACTTACCATCTGTATGACCTAGGTCAAGTAACTTAACCCCAATTGGCCTGCCTCCCCCCTTACAAAAAAGGAGAAAAAAAGAAGTGCAAACATCATATATTTATTTTGCTTTAAATAATATTTTCCAGCAATTACATACAAATATAATTTTGAGCATTCATTTTATAAGATTTTTGAAAATATATTTTCCTTTATCGTGTTAAATATTTCCCTATTACATCTTTTTTGTCAAATGCTTTATTAACTTCTAGTTTGCATCATTAATTTCTACAAGGTTTTGAGTCACAAATTTTCTCCCAATTTTCCCACCTACCCACCACCCCAAAATATGGATCCCACCAGTTATTCCCTCCTCCAGTCTGGTCTCTCTCATATCTTCCCCTATAACCCCTCTGACTTTTCAGTAGGGTATGGTGGATCTCTATACCCCACTACCAGCATATCTTATTTTCCAGTTGCATGTAAAATAATACTAATAATAGTATATACATATATACCTACATATATACATATATGTGTGTATACACATGTATGTGTGTGTTTGTATTTTAAACATTTGATTTTAAAGCTTTGAATTACAGATTCATTCCCTTCCTCCCTTGTCACCCACCCTTACTGGGAAGATAAGATATTCAATATAGCTTGTATATGTGGAGCTATGCAAAACAATTCCATGGTGTACATATTGTAAAAGATTGACCTTGTTTCCCTCGCTCCTATCCCCCCTCCCACTATTTTGATCCTGTCCCTTTTCAAAAGTGTATGTTTCCAACTACACTCCTTCCACCTGTGCTCCCTTCCATCTTGTCCCCTCTCATCCCTTCCCCCCCTACTCTCCTGTAGGGTGAGATACCCTATTTAGTGTGCATGCCATTCTCTCCCTAAGCCAAATCCAATGAGAATAAGGTTGACTGATTACCTTTTACCTTCCTGTTCTTCCCCTCTATTGCAACCATTTTCCCTTGCCTATTCTATATGGTATAGTTTACTCCATTCTGTCTCTCCCCATCTCCTCTCATTATATTCTTTTCTCACATCTTAATTTCACCTTTTAGGTATCATCCTTTCCTATTAAATTGGTCCTTTGCCCTCTATCTATGTATACGTGTACACACATATGCATATATATATGTGTATATATATATGTATATATATATATGTGTGTGTATATATATGGGTATATATATATATATATATATATATATATATATATATATATATATATATATATATATGGATATGGACATACATTTCTCTTCCCTTCAACTATTCTTACACTGAGAAAAGTTTCATAGGTTACAATTATTGTTTTTCCTTGTAGGGATGTAAATAGTGCAACTTTGGCAAGATCCTTATGCTTTCTTTTCCCTGTTTACCTTCTCATTCATCTCTTGCTTCTTGTATCTGAATGTCAAATTTTCTATTCAACTATTGTTTTTATCAAGAATTCTTGAAAGCCCTCTATTCCACTAAATGACAATATTTTCCCCCAGAAACATGATACTCAGTTTTGTTGGGTAGGTGATTCTTGGTTTTAATCCCAGCTCTTTTGCCCTCCAGAATATCATATTGCAAGCCCTTCAGTCCCTCAGTGTACAAACAGCCAGATCCTGTATTATCCTGAATGAGTTTCCACAATATTGAAATTGTTTCTTCCTGCCTGCTTGTAATATTTTCTCCTTGATCTGGAAATTCTGGAAACTGGCTATAATATTCCTAGGATTTTTTTCTTTTTGGGATCTTTTTTCAGGATGTGATTGGTGGATGCTTTCAACCTCTATTTTGCCCTCTGCTTCTAAACCATCAGGGCAATTTTTCTTGAGAATTCCGTAAAGGATTTCTAGGTTCTTTTTTGATAATGGCTTTCAGGTTGTCCAATAATTTTTAAATTATATCTCCTGGATCTATTTTCTAGGTCAGTGGTTTTCCCAATGAGATATTTAACATTACCTCCTATTTTTCCTTTCTTTGGATCTATTTGACAGTATCTTGATTTCGCATAAAGTCACTAGGTTTCATTCGCTCCATTCTAATTCTGAAGGAATAATTCACTTCAGTGAGCTTTTGAGATTCTTTTTCCATCTGGCAGATTTGTCTTTTTAAGACATTTCCCTCTTTATTGGCTTGTTGAGTTTTTTGTTTGTTTGTTAGTTTGTTTTTTGCCATCTGAGTCTATTTTTAAGATGTTATTTTCTTAAGTCAGATTAATTATTTTTTTATATCATTCTCATTTCGCTTCCTGATTTTTCCTCCACTTCTCTTATTTGGTTTTCAAAATCCTTCTTAAGGTCCTCTATGGCTGGTAACTAGCTTGTACCTTTCATGGAAGCTGTTGTGCAGGAATTTTGACTTTGTTATCTTCCTCCTCTTCCATGCTTTGATCCTTTTTATTCCCAAAATAGCAGTGTAAATTTGGTTTGCTCTGTTTTCTTTGCTTCCTCTACCTGCTTATGTTGCCACTCAATTACTTAACTTTTGGGATTTTGCCACAATAGGATTCTTTCACCAGACAGAGGAACTTCATCCCAAATGCTGGGGTTTTCTCAGCTGCTGAAGACATTAGTTGGGTCCCCTCTGTGAAGCCTCCATACTCTCTGGCAAGCTGGTCACACACCTCAGTTTCTCCACCCTAGACCACAATCCAGATCTCAGCAGGTTAAAGCAAGAGTGATTACCTCACAGACTCTTTGCTTGGTCCCCCTACAATCTGCACATCAGTATCTGAAGATGCCATGTGGAAGTAGATGCATGGCTGAGGTGCCTCAGCAGCTTTTTGCCCTGGGCTCAAAGGCTGATCACACTCCTGAACTACTAGATCCAAAAGTCCATATTGCACTGACCTCTAACTTTGTCCTTAGCATCTGTGGGTTCATAATTCTGGAAACTGCCATACCTACTAGTGATCTGACCCCACGTTTGGGCGGAAGCTCCCCTGTCTAATGGCAGAGGCCTACTGTGGCAACAAGCCCCAAAATCAACTAATTAAGTGGCAATATGCCTAGGCAAACGAAACAAAATAAACAGAAAAGTTCAACATTGGACTCCTATTTTAAGGGCAAAGAGGCTCAAAGCATGGAGGAGTACTGTGAGGTCAGAACTCCTGCACCAAAAGCCCCAAATGAAAATACAAGCTGGCTACAGTCCATAGAGGACCTTAAGAAGCAGATAAGAGAACTGGGGGAAAAGTTGGTAAGAGACATGAAAAAGATGCAAGAAAAGTATGAAATGACAGTCAACAGCCTGACTGAGGAAAATAACACCTTAAAAAATAGACTAACTCAAATGGCAAAAGAGGCTCACAAAGGCAATGAGGAGAAGAATGCCTTAAAAGTCGAATTTGCCAGATGGAAAAAGAATCTCAAAAGCTCACTGAGGAGATTCATTCCTTCAGAGTTAGACTGGAGCAAATGGAAGCTAGTGACTTTATGAGAAATCAAGATACTATTAAACAGATCCAAACAAATGAAAGAATAGAAGGCAATGTGAAATATCTCATGGGAAAAACCACTGACCTGGAAAATAGATCCAGGAGAGATAATTTAAAAATTATTGGACTACCTGAAAGCCATGATCAAAGAAAGAACCTAGAAATCATCCTTCAAGAAATTCTCAAGGAAAATTGCCCTGATGTTTTAGACCCAGAGGGCGAAATAGAGGTTGAAAGAATCCACAGATCACCTCCTGAAAAAGATCCCAAAAAGAAAACTCCCAGGAATATTATAGCCAGGTTCCAGAATCCCCAGATCAAGGAGAAAATACTACAAGCAGCCAGGAAGAAACAATTTCAATATTGTGGAAACACAATTAGAATAGCACAGGACCTGGCAGCTCCTACATTGAGGGATAGAAGGGCATGGAATATGATATTCCAGAGGGCAAAAGAGCTGGGAATGAACCCAAGGGTCACCTACCCAGCAAAACTGAGTATCTTGTTTCAGGGGAAAATATGGTCATTCAGTGGAATAGAAAAAACCAGAGTTGAATAGAAAATTTGACATTCAGACACAAGAATCAAGAGATGCTTGAGAAGGCAAACAAGGAAAAGAAATCAAAAGGAACTTATCAAAGTTGGACTATTTACAGTCCTACAAGGAAAAACAATAACTGTGTTTGATGAAACCTTTCTCATTATGAAAATAATTGAAGAAGGGTACATGGCATATGTTCACAGGTATACATGGATAGAGGGTACAGGTTGAATTTGATGGGAAGGGATGATTATTTTTTTTTGGAGGGCAATTGGGGTTGGGTGACTTGCCCAGGTTCATGTGGCTGGGTTTTTGTTTGTGTGTTGGGTGTCTGGGGCCGGATCCGAGCTCGGGTCCTTCTGGCTCCGGGGCTGGCTCTCTGCTTGCTGCGCCACCTAGCCGCCCCAAGGAAGGGATCATTCTTAAGGGGTGAAGTCAAGAGGTGAGAGAGGAAAGTGGCAAGAGGAGATGGAGAGAGACAGGGTAGGGCAAACTATCTCATGTAGAAGAGGCAAGGGAAGTAGTTGCAGGGGAGGGGAAGAACAGGAAGGCAAAAAGGCAAAAGCATATTCTCATTGAAGTTGGCTCAAGGAGAGAAACACATACATACTAAATGGAATATCTTACCCTCACTCACTCTCCTGAGTAGGGGAAAGGGGGATGAGAGGGGGATGATGGAGGGGAGGGCATTCTGGGGAGAGGGGAGGTTAGAAGTACCCACTATCAAAGAGGGACAGGATCAAAGTAGGGAATGGACCAGGTGGGAGGTGAGACAGGTGGGAGGGAAATATAAGCAGTCTTTTACAATATATCTATTATGGTAATGTTTTGCATAGATATACATATACAACACATACTGAATTGCTTATCTTCTCAGAGGGAGTGGGTGACAAGGGAGGAAGGGAATGGATCTGAAAATCGAAGTTTTAAAATTAAATGTTTCATAAGATGTCCAGGCATTGGGGCCCAGAGATTCACCTTGCCCTAATGGCAAAGTCGAAGGGCATATGGGAGAAGATATGGGAGAGAGCAGATTAGATGAGGGGATATCTAGTGGGACTGCTATTCTGGGGTGGTGGGTAGGGAAAAATGGGGGAAAAATGTAACTCATAATCTGGTGGAAATGAATGATGTAAACCAGAAGTTAATAAAGCATTTGTTTAATTAAAATAAACAAATAAACAAACAAACAAACAAACAAACAAATAAATAAATAAATAAATACAGTGGGGAAAAAATATCTTGCCCAGTGCCACACAGCTAGTAAGTGTCTCTGATTAGATTTTGGGAAAAATGAGTCTTCTTGCCCAAGGGTCCAAGTGTTCTATTCTCTGCATCTCCTAGATGCCTCTTAGACTTTACTCTTATACTTTAATTCTCTTCAAATTATTAAAGAGGCCATCCCTTCACTCACTTCTTAAAGAGGACTATCCACTGAATGGGAGTTGCCTCACTCAAAGTGAGAACTTGAAAAGACCTTAGCCTAAAAAGGCCAAGGTTTCCCATTGAATCCTCATGAATCTCCAGTCATCCTGAGGATTTCTCTGGAGGAGAAAATAAGACTGCTGACCTTGCACATGCCTCCCTTCTTCAAATATAATTCAATTACAATCATTCCCCTGAGGTTATGGTCCTCATTTAGAACAAAGGAGAAGCCTTGCACAATCACACAAATACAAAACTACTCTCTTTAAAGGCATTTCACCAGAAGAGGTATGTTTGTGTGTATGTCAAAATTATAGATAATTTTGGAAAATGTGAATGAGGAGAGAGAAAAATGGAAATAGGGATGTAGCCCCGATTGTCAGTCACTTTCTATCTCTTGTCTTACAATAAGACTTTAATAAAGAGGCTGTACTTCTTTGTGCCCGAGTCATGCAAAAAACCAGAGAGAATGCCCATATACATGTAGCATTGAGCTAACAGCAGAGATAGATAGAGTACAGTTCTTCTAAAGGAAGGAGTAAGTATACAGTCCAGATTTCTGGCAAAGCCAAGCCCTGTGCCATTTTTCTTTTACAAGACTGGCACCACTTAAGTACATAGAAAATAAATAGTTTGGGTAGGAAATAGGATAGCAGTTTCAGGAGATCAAGGAAAATTTGAAGTAGTTGGCTGTGCTTTTCTTTTGGGAAATAAGGTAATCTAGTGCCAGAGATGTAGAAGAATATTCTACAATTGAGGGATAACTAGTACAAAGGCATGCAGATGGTAATTTAGTGTTCTTTGTGAAAAAAAAATGGATGTGAATTTGAATAGTCAGTAGTTTCATTGGATTAATCCACATACAATCCTTAGAGTCTGTGTTGACTCAGCAACAGTCTGAAATTCTCCCAGATGTTTGATGCATAGTATTATTCCAAGGGTCAATATGTATAAGAATTAGGATATATTATCTTAGCTCAAGTGAGAATGGTTTAGGAAAAATTATGATGTTGATTTTCAATTCGTTTCAGAACCTTTGTTTTCCAAGTAATGAAGATAAACACTGGTATAGTCGAGTCTTGTGGGTAAACCATTAATCATCTTGGAAAGTAATTTGTGAGAAAAGCAAATACTTATTATCCTTGTGCCCTCAAGACTCTCAATGGCTTATTTGTTGTCAGCTGGTACAACAACTGAAACAACTACATTTTTGAGACAAGAAAAAATTGGAAAAATATATATTTTTTCATTTTGGTGGTATTTTTTTTCTCTAGAACTTGATTTGAGTACCAGACAATAAGTAAATACAGAGTGTATGGAATTAGATCAAACAAAGACAAAAAAAAAGAGCCACCCTTAAATCGCATTTTCACCTGCAGTATGAAATGTTGAGTTGGATAGGCACTATATTATAAATAGATTTCCACTGAATAGTCCTTTCAATTGTTTGCTAACAAATTTAAATTAATCATCAATTCACAGAGAATTGAAACTGCCCTTGGAGACTCTATTATGCCATCTTCATCTTCCTATCACACAGCCTATTCAGAATCTTTCTTATAACAAAATCTTTGTAGGGAACCTGTGGGACTACAAATCTTAGTTGCCTTTTGAATGTGGAATCTTCACTGCTCCCTTTGCTTTAGAATGTTCCCCAGACATAATAACCAACATTATAATGTATTTGCCATTGTGCTTTTTTATCCCTCATAAGTTGATTGACAATCTAGTCTAAATTAATCCTGTTAGTATTTTCCTATACCAAATGCAGATTTGATGAGTAACGCTAAACTAGAATGGGGAAAGCAGAATCAGATATGCTGATATAACTAAGATCTTTATAATGATAACAGGAAATGGCAGAGGGGTTCCTAGATGTGAAATTGTAAGGCCTGAACACTTAAACTTTCTCTTTGCTACTTCAAAAGCCTGAGAATCAGTTCTCTCAAATGCAAAATGAAAAAGTTGGCTCATCATATCTTTTTCAGTTTTTGAATATTTTGATGGTATAGATTTAAATTTTGTCAATAATATTGATGTTCAGTCATTTGCAGTCATATCAGACTCTTTGAGACACCATTTGGTTTTTTATTGGCAAAGATACTAGAGTGGTTTGTCATTTTCTTCTCCATCCCGAGTATGTACTTCTTTACAAATATATTTGCTTTTATGTGTATATGGGTTCAGATAAGATCTGTGATTTCTGTGTTATAAGAACTTCCTTTATTCATTCAGTTCTTCACCTTAGCTGTAGGAGTCAAGAAGTTTTCTCTGGGGAAATTGCATTTAAGTCACTTCTCCAGGAATCCAAATCTTCTTAATTCCAATTTTAAGGTACCTATCCATCCATTACACCATATGTATATGTATGTGCAATCCACATTTCTATACATATTAAATGAATAAACATTTTACATATATACATAAACATACATACATTTGTATTTTTTCTATGACAGTACTGTGTGTACCATTGTTCTATAAAGATATAGGCTGATATAATAGGCAAGTTCACCTAAATTCAATCCCCTTGCCTGACACATACTGGCTGTATAATTTTTTTATTTATCTTTTTTTTTAAATTAATTTATTAGTTTAGTTTCAATTAACAAGTTTCAATTTCATAGTTCCTTGATTTTCAAATTACCTTTCCCCCCTTCTCCCCACCCCCCATGACAGCATATACTCCAGCATAGGATCTGCAAATATATTCATATTAGACATTATGCAATTACAAAGGCGTATTGTACTAGGTGGGATAAAAAATGGTAAAGAAGAAATAAAACCAAACAATGAAAAGAAAAAGATCAATTAGTTTGCTTCCTTCAGGATTCAAACTCAGCTCTTTTTAGGTATATCTCTGGATGTCGTGTTTCTCTCCTTCATGGGTCTTTCGGGATTGACTTATATCACTGCATTGCTGAAAAGAATCCAGTCTGTCATAGTTGATCATCACACATATGATGCATCTGTAATTGGATACAAATTTCTTCTGATTCTACACTTTGCGCTCAGGATCAGTTTGCATAAGCAAATATGTAATCTATCTCCTCATCGTTTCTTATAGCAAAATAATATTCCATTACATCCATATATCACAACTTGTTTAGCCATTCCCCAATTGACGGGCACCCCTTTAATTTCCATTTTTTTGCAACCACAAAAAAGGCTGCTATAAATATTTTTGTACATTTGAGTCTTCCTCCCTTTTCTATGATCACTTTGGGATATAACCCTAGAAGTGGTATTTCTGGGTCAAAGGGTATGAAATTATTTATAGTCCTTTGGGCATTATTCCAGATTGCGCTCCAGAATGGTTGGACAAGTTCACAACTCCACCAGCAATGCATTAATGTTCCAATTTGTCCACATCCTCTCCAGCATTTGTCACTTTCTTGTTTTGTCATCTTAGCCAATCTGACTGGAGAGATGTGGTATCTCAGAGTTGTTTTGATTTGCATTTCTCTAATCAACAGTGATTTAGAGCATTTCTTCATATGCTTATAGATATGTTTAATTTCTTTCTCTGAAAACTGCCTGTTCATATCCGTTGACCCTTTATCAATTGGGGAATGACTTGTATTCTTATAGATTTGACTCAATTCTCTGTAAATTTTAGAAATGAGTCCTTTGTCAGAGACATAGGTTGTAAAAATTCTTTCCCAATTTCCCACCTCTCTCTTGATCTTGGTTACATTGGCTTTGTTTCTGCAGAAGCTTTTCAATTTAATGTAATCAAAATTATCCATTTTACATTTTAAAATGCTCTCTAATTTTTGTTTGGTCCTAAAGTTTTCCCCTCTCCACAAATCTGTCAGGTAAACTATTCCTTGCTTTTCCCATACTTTATACCTAGATCATACACCCATTTAGACTTGATTTTGGCATATGGTGTTAGATAATGATCTATGCCCATTTTCTCCCATACTGTGTTCCAGTTTTCCCACCAGTTTTTGTCCAATAATGCATTCTTATACCAAAAAATGGAGTCTTTGGGTTTATCGAACAATAGATTACTATATTCATTAACTTCTGGTTCTCCTGCACCCAATCAATTCCATTGATCCACTACACTACTCCTCTGCCAGTAGCAAGCAGTTTTGATGACTGCTGCTGTACAATACAGATTAAAATCTGGCATAGCTAGTCCACCTTCCCTAGCATTTCTTTTCATTAATTCCCTTGATATTCTAGACCATTTCCCAAATAAATTTTGTTATTATTTTGTCTATCTCTACATAGTATTTTTTGGTCAATTGGTTGGTATGGCAATAAATGTGTAGTTTTTGGGTAAAATTATCATAGTTATTATATTAGCTCAACCCAGCCATGAGCAATTGATATTTTTCCAATTAGTTAGATCTGATTTTAGTTATGTGAGAAGTGTTTTGCAGTTGTGATCATATATGTTCTGAGCTTGTTTTGGCAGGTAGATTGCCAAATATTTTATAATGTCTACAGTGACTTTTAATTATATTTCTCTTTCTATCTCTTGCTGTTGAGTTTCATTAGAGATACACATGAATGCCAAGGATTTATGTGGGTTTATTTTATATCCTGCAACTTTGCCAAATTTGTTTATTGTCTCAAGTAATTTTTTACTTGATTCTCTAGGATTCTCTAAGTATATCATCATATCATCTCCAAAGAGTGATAGCTTTGGTCTCTTCTTTGCCTAATTTGATTCCTTTGATTTCTTTTTCTTCTCTAATTGCTACTGCTAATATTTCTAGTACAAGACTGAATAAGAGGGGTGATAGTGGACATCCTTGTTTCACTCCTGATGTTATTGGAAATGCTTCTAGTTTATCCCCATTGCATATAATACTTGCTGGTTGTTTTAAATAGATGCTATTAACTATTTTAAGGAAGGCTCCATTTATTCCTATGGTTTCTAGTGTTTTTAATAGCAATGGAAGTTGTACTTTGTCAAAAGCCTTTTCTGCATCTACTGAGATAATTTTGTGGTTTCTGCTGGTTTTGTTGTTGATATGCTCAATAATACTGGTGTTCCTAATATTAAACCACCCTTGCATTCCTGGAATAAATCCTACCTGATCAAAGTGTATTATTTTTGTGATAAGCAGTTGTAGTTTTTTGGCTAATACTTTATTTAAAATTTTTGCATCTAAATTCAAGAGGGAAATTGATCTACAATTTCCTTTCTCTGTTTTATCTCTTCCTGATTTAGGAATCAGTACCACATTTGTGTCATAGAAAGAATTTGGTAGGACTCCCTCTTCGCTAATTTTCCCAAATAGTTTGCAAAGTATTGGAATCAATTTTTCTTTAAATGTTTGATAGAATTCACTAGTAAACCCATTTGGCCCTGGAAATTTTTTCTTAGGGAGTTCATTGGTGGCTTGATTGATTTCTTTTTCTAAGATGGGGTTATTTAGGTAATCACTTCCTCTTCAGTTAATCTGGGCAACTTGTATTTTTGTAAATATTCATCCATTTCACTAAGATTGTCATATTTATGTGCATACAATTGGGAAGAATAATTCCTCATTATTTTTTTGATTGCCTCTTCATTGGAGGTAGATTCACCCTTTTCATGTTTGATACTCATAATTTGGTTTTCTTCTTTCTTTTTTTTATCATGTTGACTAAGGGCCTGTCAATTTTATTGTTTTTTTTTCATAAAACCAGCTCTTAGTTTTATTTATTAATTCAATAGTTTTCTTAATTTCAATTTTATTAATCTCTCCTTTGGTTTCCAATGTTTCTAATTTAGTAGTAAATTGGGGGTTTTCAATTTGTTCTTTTTCTAGCTTTTTCTATCTTTTTCAATTTCATATCCAATTCATCGACCTCCCTTCTCTCTGCTTTAATTAAGTATGCACTCAGGGATATAAAACTTCCCCTAAGCACTGACTTTAATGCATGCCACAAATTATGGTATGTTGTCTCATTATTATCATTCTCTTGAATGAAATTATTGATAGTTCCTATAATTTCTCCTTTGACCCACCCATTCTTTAGAATTAAATTATTTAATTTCCAATTTGTTTTTAGACTATCTTTCCATGACCCTTCACTGAATATAATTTTTATTGCATCATGATCTGAGAATGATTCATTTATTATCTCTGCCTTTCTGCACTGAATTTTGATGTTTTTATGCCCTAGTATATCGTCTATTTTTGAGTATGTACCATGCACTGCTGAGAAGAAAGTAAATTCCTTTTTATCCCCATTCAATTTTCTCCAGAGATCCATCATATATAGTCTCTCTAAATTTCTATTCACCTCCTTATCTTCTTTCTTGTTTATTTTGAGGTTAGATTTATCAGGTTCAGAAAGGGGAGATTAAGGTCCCCCACTAGTATAGTTTTTTTATCTATTTCTTCCTCTAATTATTTTAACTTCGCCTCTAGGAATTTGGATGCTGATACTATTTGGTGAATATATATTAAGTAATGATATTGCTTCATTCTCAATGGTGCCTTTTAGCAGGATATAGTTTCCTTCCTTATCTCTTTTAATTAGATCTATTTTTGCTTTTGCTTTATCTGAGATATAAGTATTGCTACCCCTGCTTTTTTTTTTTTTAATTTAGCTGTGGCATAATAAATTCTACTCCAGCCTTTTACCTTTATGCTGTGGGTATCTCTGTGTTTCAAATGTGTTTCTTGTAGACAGCATATTGTAGGATTATAGTTTTTAATCCATTCTGCTATCTGCCTCTGTTTTATGGGAGAGTTCATCCCATTCACATTCACATTAATGATGACTATCTGTCTCTTCCCCTCCATCCTATTCTCACCCCTGTTTATGTTTTTGTTTCTTTCTTCTCCCTTCCCCTCCTTGAAGTTTTCCCTTTTGACAGCCCCCTCTCTCAGTGTTCCCACCCAGTGACTCCCCTTCTTAACCTACCCTCTCCCCTTACTACTATTTCCCTCTCCTCTAATCCCCCCTTTAGTCTCCTCCTTTTCACCCCCCCCCTTCCCCTTCCACTACCTATAGGACATAATAAGTTTTTATACTTATCAGAGTAAGTTGCTCCCCATTTGATTCCAAACCAATGAGAGTAAATTTCAAACAGTGCTCCTTTCCCTCCCTCCTTTTCCTCTATTTAATGAATTTATGTGTCTATTCACATTAGAATCTTAAACTTCACTGATTAAGTTGATCCCTCTTTGAAACAGAACCAGTGAGAATAGTGTTTAAATGATGTTCCTCTCCCTCTTTCTTTCCCCTCTACTAAGCAGTGTTTTAATGCCTCTTGACATGACATATTTTACCTCTTCCTATCTCATCCTTTCCTTTTTCCTATTACAGTCCCTTTGATCCCCTTAATAGTTTTTATTTTTTTAAGTCTTCAAGTTAGTGCATTCATACCCACACCTTCTATCTAAGTATAACCCTTTTGAAAGTTATGATAATCATAAAAAGTTCAATGTTGACAGTTATTGGCTCCACATATAGGGTTGTGAACGTTTTGCTCTTGTTGCTTCACAAGTACTGAACATGTGTATATGAATGTGGATGCGTGCACGTATGTATGTGTGAGTCTGTGTTTTCTTTGTTTACCTTTTTATGTCTTTCTTGAGTCTTGTAATTGGAGATCAAATTTTCCATTGGGTTTTTTTCATCAGGAAAGACTGGAAGTCCTTTATTTCATTAAATGACCATCTCCTTGCCTGAAAGATTTTGCTCTGTTTTACTGGGTAGTTAATCCTTGATTGTAGTTCTAGCTCTCTTGCCCTATGAAATATCAAATTCCAGTCCCTCCTCTCTTTTAACATAGAAGCTGCTAGGTCCTGTGTGATCCTAAGTGTAGTTCCTCGATATTTTGAATTGTTTCTTTTTGGCTGCTCGCAGAATTTTTCAGATCAACTTTCTTGCCTTCCCCTTCTCCTTCTCAGCTTCCTTCCTTCCCATTGTGATTTCCTATTTCTTAATTTCTCAGCCTATGAGCTAAGTTCCTGGTTGTTGACTTTGAATGCTGTAGCTTCTGGGTGTTTAGTTTGTGTCTAAGGCAGGAATGTCAGATCTGAATGTAGATGAGCATGAGTAGTCAGTGGAGGTGAATTCATTTCTGCCTCTATATCCCTGGGTTATAAGCAGGCTTTTGTGGGTTAGGTGAATCAGGGCTTGTTGGGACCCCTCCCTCTCTTCTCTTCAGACTCCTGCTTGTCTCAGTTACACCCCTTCTTGGAGACTCCCAAGCCTGAGGCTATTTCCATTAACTTGGGATGTCAATCTGGGTGGGGGACTTATCTTTGGGTTTTCTACTTCATTAGGGAGGGATGGGAGGATCAGAGTGACTAGAATTTACTTTGCCATTCTAGTCGCTGTACAGGCAGGCGGTTTCTAAACTTCGAGGCTGGGGGCTGATCACTGCAGAACAACCTGCTATGTCCAAGGAGGGCCTGACTCTCCTACCTGGCTCCAGTGATTCCTCCTGTCCCCTCATGAGATGAAGGCAAGATGACTGCGATTCATCCTTGGTAAGTCTTCAGGCTGGGGTTTTTTCTCTCTCTGTTGTAGTCTGCTTATCTGCTCTTAAGTCTGAGCTGTGCAGACCCCACATGCTCTGAGCTCATCCTGTTTGGACACACTGGGCAATTTCCTGGGCTGGATTCTGCCACGCCCCATCTGCAAGTGTATTTTGTCACTCCAGAATCCATTCAGATTTACTTTTTAAGGTTTAGTGACTGAGGAGCTTAGCGCAGTTACTGTTTCCTTTCCACCATCTTGGCTCCACCCCTGGCTCTATGATTTTTTGAGAAATAATTACCTCCAATATATTTCTTAAGGTTTATAAATTGAAGAAGCAATCACTAATTTGCAGTGGTAAAATGTTTCTTACCCCAGGAACATGTACATATGTATATGCACAGAATGTTTACATACACACATGGATGGAGTCCAAAGAAAAATATTAATATAGGTATGTTATAATGTGATACATCTATTACCAATAAACATGTCGATTTTCAAGTTCAGCAGAAATAATCGATTACTTTGAACAGTAGAAAATATAATTTCAAGCATGTTTACATAAACCCTCAGTAAAGATCAGAATATAGAGCAAGACTAAAGCTAATATCTGGACTATAAAGCCCGATAGCCAAAGCATAATGATCAAAAAGAATAGCCAAGAGATACCTTTGGTGCATTCTGGAGAAGAACATAGTTTAAAATCACATGCATGTGTATGTGTGTTTGTATGTGTTTGTATCTCTGTATTAATATGCACACAAAATGTAATAGAACAACAGTGTTAGAAGATAAAAGTTAAGTCCATGTTTCAAAGACTTTAACCTTAGAGAGAAAGTACTATATAACTGCTTGCAAAGGAACCACTATATAACTGAATCCCTGGTACGTTGGGACATCTAATCAGTGGTTGAAAAGTGGAAGGGACCTAAGAGAACATCTACTTCAACTATATTATTAAACTGTGACTTGTCCTAATGTGATAGAGATAGTAAGTAACAGAACCTAGATATTATGATTAGATTTTATTGTACTTAGTCTTGATGGGGAAATTAACTATTTATTGCTATTAAGTCATGCTTAGCATTGTCAATTTGAACCTTAATTTCGTCAACTATAAAATGAGGTGGTTGATCAAGTCTAAGTTAGTAGGGAGAATTTTCTTATCACATCACTTTCTATATTATAAAATTGCAGATTTAGGACAAGTTAAAGTGGGAAGGGTGGTTTTTATTAGATATTTTAAAGTTCCCTTTTAGATTTCTTCACTTAATGGGAAGAATTGGAAATTACAAGAAGGTACTCAAGACCTGATGTCAGAACTCCTAATTCTACCACTGACATATTATTCAACTTCAGGAAAATTATTTAAATTTAGTTTCTTTCATAGTTACTTCTAGGCTATTAACCAAGGGTAATGTGAGCATTATAGAACTTGATGGCGGAGGTTTAAGATCATGCCCGATGTTATTAAAATGTGAATAGCACTTGTAATAGCAGTTTTTGACACAGAAGCCATGATTGATGTGCACAATATCTCACTAAACAGGCAGTGGTAGAGTCATGGGTGTTTTGTACATGTGAAATGAACCAGCCACAATATTCCTGGTCTATTCATTGTGCCCATCTAGATGACTAATGTCAATCAGCACATGATCACCAGCTGCTGAACTCTATTGATCCATAAAATAGCTGAAATGAGAAGAATAGCTACTCCAGGCTCCTTGCCAAGCTCAATACTTAAAATTCCAAAGGCTTCAGAATACTTACAAAATGGGAAAGCATTGATATGTTACCTAATCTGTTCTCCCAGTAGTTTTTCAAAGAAGATAGCCCTCTTGACTTTACATATAAAATTTAAGAGCAAGATAACAACAACCTTAACTTGGAAACATGGCACTAATATAGAGAATTTTTTCAGTTTTTAAAATTAGTTGGCGAAGTGCATAGAGACCTGAGGAGGGAGTCAAGAAGACCGGAGTTCAAATGTATATTCAGACACTTACTAGCTATGTGGGCTTAGGCAAGTTACTTAACCCTGCTTGCCTCACTTTCCTTATCTGTAAGGAGAAGGAAATGACAAAGTACTCCAGTTTCTTTGCCAGGAAAGTCCCCAAAATCATAATGAAGAATTGAATGAGATTGAAATAATTCAACAACATTTTGTTATTCCATTAAATATTTTCCAATTACCTATAAATAATAATAAACATTTTAAATGAGTTTCAAATTCTCTCCGTCTTTCTTATCTGTCTCTAAATAGATTGTGATAAAGGTTATACATGTTCAGTAATGCAAAATATATTTCCAAATCAGTCAGATTGTGAAGAAAATATCAGCAAAAAATGAAACAAAAATAAAGTTAAAAAAAGAGTATGCTTTAAACTACATTTAGAGTTCATTAGTTCTCTGACTGGAGATTGATAATTTTGTTTGTTTGTTTGTTTTTCACCATGAGTCAATTGAAATTTTCTTAAATAGGGGGTGGAGCCAAGATGGCGGAGTAGAAACAGCATTTCCAATGTGCTCTGCCCCACACAAATTTCAAACAATGTGAAAGGGGACTCTGAACAACTTCTGGAGCGCCAACACCCACAGAAATGCAAAGAGAAGCTAACCTCCTGCTGAGGACAGCCCAGCAGCCCTGCAGGGAGAAGCCAGTGCAGCCCTCTGAGAGCAGGCAGCACAGCACACTGGGAACCAAAAGCACAGTGCGCAGAGCCGAGCCCAGGTCCGAGGTTTTAGCCCCAAGGCGGCTAGGCCTTCAGCCAGCTGGAGGGACCCCAGATAACCAGCAATTGTGGCGATTCCAGAATTATCAGCACAGATATGCCTAGGACAAAGTGGGAGGTTAGTGCCCTATGGACTTTGGGACCAGTATTTGGGGAATGCATGACTGCCTCCCCTGGGGGCGAAAAGCTGCTGATGAAACGACACAGAAGCCATTTTGCAGGGTCAGCAGTGGCTCTAGCTCCTGGTCTGCGAACTGTAGGGAGAATCCAGCAATCAGTCTGGGTGTTAATCACTCTTGCTTTAAACTGCCTGGATCTGGATTGTGGTCTGGGGGGGAAGTTTGGGATGGGTATCCAATTTGCCAGAGTGGGTGGGGGCTTTACAGAGGCCACCCAACTGGTGGAAGTTTTGAAGACCCCACGTTTGGGCGGAAGCTCCCCTGTCTGGTGGCAGAATCCTACTGTGGCAACAAGCCAAAAATCAAGTAATTAAGTGGCAACATGCCTAGGCAAATGAAACAAAATAAACAGAAAAGTTCAGCATCGGGCTCCTATTTTAGGGGCAAAGAGGCTCAAAGCATGGAGGAGGACTGTGAGGTCAGAACTCCTGCACCAAAAGCCCCAAATGAAAATACAAGCTGGCTACAGGCCATAGAGGACCTTAAGAAGCAGATAAGAGAAGTGGGGGAAAAGTTGGGAAGAGACATGAAAAAGATGCAAGAAAAGTATGAAATCAAAGTCAACAGCCTGACTGAGGAAAATAACACCTTAAAAAATAGACTAACTCAAATGGCAAAAGAGGCTCAGAAAGGTAATGAGGAGAAGAATGCCTTAAAAAGTCGAATTTGCCAGATGGAAAAAGAATCTCAAAAGGTCACTGAGGAGATTCATTCCTTCAGAGTTAGACTGGAGCAAATGGAAGCTAGTGACTTTATGAGAAATCAAGATACTATTAAACAGATCGAAACAAATGAAAGAATAGAAGGCAATGTGAAATATCTCATGGGAAAAACCATTGACCTGGAAAATAGATCCAGGAGAGATAATTTAAAAATTATTGGATTACCTGAAAGCCATGATCAAAGAAAGAACCTAGAAATCATCTTTAAAGAAATTCTCAAGGAAAATTGCCCTGATGTTTTAGACCCAGTGGGGGAAATAGAGGTTGAAAGAATCCACAGATCACCTCCTGAAAAAGATGCCAAAAAGAAAACTCCTAGGAATATTATAGCCAGGCTCCATAACTCCCAGATCAAGGAGAAAATACTACAAGCAGCCAGGAAGAAACAATTTCAATATTGTGGAAACACAATTAGAATAGCACAGGACCTGGCAGCTTCTACACTGAGGGATAGAAGAGCATGGGATATGATATTCCAGAGGGCAAAAGAGCTGGGATTGAAGCCAAGGGTCACCTACCCAGCAAAACTGAGTATCTTGTTTCGGGGGAAATTATGATCATTCAGTGGAATAGAGGACTTTCAAGCATTCTTGATGAAAAAACCAGAGTTGAATAGAAAATTTGACATTCAGACGCAAGAAGCAAGAGATGCTTGAGAAGGTAATCAAGGAAATCAAAAGGAACTTATCAAAGTTCGACTATTTAAATTCCTACATGGAAAAACAATAACTGTGTTTGATGAAACCTTTCTCATTATGAAAATAATTGAAGAAGGGTACATGGCATATGTTCACAGGTATACATGGATAGAGGGCATAGGTTGAATTTGATGGGAAGGGATGATTCTTTTTTTTTTGGAGGGCAATTGGGGTTGGGTGACTTGCCTGGGGTCACATGGCTAGGTTTTTGTTTGTGTGTTGGGTGTCTGGGGCCGGATCCCAGCTCGGGTCCTTCTGGCTCCAGGGCCTGTGCTCTGCTCACTGCGCCACCTAGCCACCCCAGGGAAGGGATGATTCTTAAGGGGTGAAGTCAAGAGGTGAGAGAGGAAAGTGGCAAGAGGAGATGGAGAGAGACAGGGTAGGGTAAACTATCTCATGTAGAAGAGGCAAGGGGAAGTAGTTGCAGGGGAGGGGAAGAACAGGAAGGCAAAAATGCAAAAGCATATTCTCATTGAAGTTGGCTCAAGGAGAGAATCACATACATACTAAATTGAATATCTTACCCTCACTCACTCTCCTGAGTAGGGGAAAGGGGGATGAGAGGGAGGATGATGGAGGGGAGGGCATTCTGGGGGGAGGGGAGGTTGGAAGTACCCACTATCAAAGAGGGACAAGATCAAAGTATGGAATGTACCAGGTGGGAGGTGAGACTGGTGGGAGGGATATATAAGCAGTCTTTTACAACATATCTACTATGGTAATGTTTTGCATAGCTATACATGTACAACACATACTGAATTGCTTATCTTCTCAGAGGGAGTGGGTGACAAGGGAGGAAGGGAATGGATCTGAAAATTTAAGTTTTAAAATTAAATGTTTCAAAAGATGTCCAGGCATTGGGGCTCAGAGATTCACCTTTCCCTAATGGCAAAGTCGAAGGGGATATGGGAGAAGATATGGGAGAAAGCAGATTAGATGAGGGGATATCTAGTGGGACTGCTGTTCTGGAGTGGTGGGTAGGGAAAAATGGGGGAAAAATGTAACTCATAATCTGGTGGAAATGAATGATGTAAACCAGAAGTTAATAAAGCATTTGTTTAATTAAAAATAAAACTAGAAACTAGAAATTTTCTTAAATCATTGTTTTGATCAGAGTAGCTATGTATTTCACATTTCATCACCTTTACAATATTATTATTACTGTGGACAATGTTCTCCTGGTTATGCTCACTTCATTTTACATGAGTTCATATAAGTTTATTCATGTCCTTGTAAGATCATTGAGCTAATTGTGTTTTATATCACAATAGCATTACATCACATTCCTATACTACAACTTTTTCAGCCATTCCCCATTTGAAAGGCATCCCCACAATTTCTAATTCTTTGCCATCACAAAAAGAGCTGTTAATATTTTTGTACAAATTATTCCTTTCCCCTTTTTCTGGGATTCCTTTGGGATACAAGCATAGTAGTGGTATTGTTGGGTTACAGGCTATAGACAATTTTATAAGCCTTTGGGCATAGTTCCAAATTATCTAGAATATTTGCACTAGTTCACAGATCAACAAGCAATGCATTGATATCTTAATTTTTCCATATATCTTTCAGTATTTATGACTTTTTTTTTGTTGTCATGTTAGTTAATCTGATAATTATGAGGTGGTAACTCTGAGTTGTTTTAATGTGCATTTCTCTATCAATTGTGATTTAGAGCATTTCATTATGTGACTATTGATGCCTTTGATATCCTTAAAATAGCTTGCTCATATTCTTATACCATTTATCAACAGGGGAATGGCTTTTATTTCCATAAATTTGGCTAAATTGCCTATGTATTTGAAAAATGGGGTCTTTAGAAGAGAAACTTGCTTCAATCACCTCTCCCTGAGTTTTCTTTTTTCCTTTAAATTTTGACTGCATTAGTTTGGTTTGTGCACAATTTTTCTAATGTCATGTAATCAAAGTTGTCTCTTTTGATTTCCATAATCTTATCTTCCCTTATCCATAGACCTAAGAGGTAAATATTTAATTGTTTCCCAAATGTAATTATGATATCACCATTTATGTCTAAATCATTTACCATTTTGACCTTATCTTGGTATATGGTGTGATATGTTGGTCTAAGTATAATTGCGACACAGCTTTCACATTTTCCCAGCAATATTTGTCAGCAAAATTTCCCAGCAAAATTTTTAAATTTTGTTTATTTTTAGATTTAAATATTCATACCCATAAGATTTTGAGTTACAAATATTCTCCCTGTTTTTCCCCTACCCCCAGTCAAAATAATGATACTACTGCATACCCCTTCCCTCAATCTGCTCTCTCTTACATCCTCCCCAATGCACCCTCTGACTTTCTAGTAGGACAATATGGATTTCTATAACCGGTGCCTGTATATCTTATTTCCCAGTAGCATGTAACAAAAGACATCAACATTTTAAACATTTGTTTTAAAATTTTTGATTTCCAGATTCTTTCCCTTCTTCCCTCTTCACGTTCCTCTAAAGGGAAGATAAGTGATTCAATATAGGTTGTACATGTATATTTACACAAAATATTTCCATAGTAGACAAATTGTGAAAGACTAAATATATTTCCTTCCTTTCACACCCCGACACATTCTGTTTTCTACTATGACCCTGTCCCTTTTCAAAAGTCTGTGCTTATCACTACCCTTCCCCCATTCTGCCCTCCCTTTTCTCATCCCTACTCTTATTCCTATCACCTCTCATTATATTCCTCTCTCACCTCTTAATTTTATTATTTAAATATCCTCCCTTCCTATTCAACTCATCCAGTACCCTCTGTCTATATATACATTTACATATATAAATACACACACTCACATATGTATATCATATATTTATTTATACACACATATACATTCCTATATAAACATATAAATGTATATGTGTACGTATATATACACATACATTCATATATATGCATATATGTGTACACACACACATATATATGCATATATATATATATATATACATAAATTTATATATTCCCTTCAACTGTCCTTTTACTGAGAAAAGTCTCATGAGATACAATTATCATTTTTCCATATAGGAATATAAATAGTTCAACTTTAATAAGTTGCTTCTGATTTGTTTTTTCTGTATACTTTCTGGTGCTTCTCTTGCTTCTTGTATTTGAAAGTCAAATTTTCTGTTCAGCTCTGTTTTTTGTTCTTTGTTTTCTTTTTTCATCATAAATGCCTGAAAGCCCTCTATTTCATTGAATGACCATATTTTCCCCTGAAATATTATACTCAGTTTTGATGGGTAGGTGATTCTTGGTTTTAATCCTAGCTCTTTGACCTACAGAATATCATATTCAAAGCCCTTCAATCCCTTAATGCAGAAGCTGCGAGAAGTTGGGTTATCCTAATTGTGTTTCCACACTACTCAAATTGTATCATCCTGGCTGATTGCAATATTTTTTCCTTGATCTGGGAACTCTGGAATTTTGCTAGAATATTCCTAGGAGTTTTCTCTTTGGGATCTTTTTCAAGAGGTGATCAGTGAATTCTGTCGTTGTCTATTTTGCCCTCTGGTTCAAAAACATCGGAGTAATTTTCCTTGAGAATTTCTTGAAGGATGACTTTTAGGCTCTTTTTTTTGATCATGGCTTGGAAGTAGTCCAATAATTTCTAAATTATGTCACCTGGTTCTATTTTCCAGGTCAGTGGTTTTCCAATGAGATATTTTAAATTGCCTTCTATTTTTTTAATTGTTTGTCTCTCTGTAATTGTAACTTGATTTCTCAATTTCTCATAAATTTATTAGCTTCCATTTGCTCCAATCTAATTTTGAAGGTCTAATTATCTTCAGTGAGTTTTTAAAATTAATTTTCCACCTGTCAAATTAGGCTTTTTAAGGCATTCTTCTCCTCATTGGCTTTTTGGGCCTCTTTTGCCATTTGAGTTAGTCTATTTTTAATGTGTTATTTTCTTCAGTATTTTTTGGGCCTGCTCTAGCAGCCTGTTGATTTACTTTTCATGATTTTCTTGCATCATTCTCATTTCTCCTCTCAATTTTTCCTCCACTTCTCTTACTTGCTTTTCAAAATCCTTCTTCAGCTCCTCCATGGCCTGTAACAAGACCATAATTTTTATCAAAGCTTTTGATGTAGAGCTCTGAATTTGTTGTCGCCCTCCCATTCTATGCTTTGACCCTTTTTATCCCCAAAACAAGATTCTGTGTTGTAGTTTTCCTTCCTCTGCTTGCTCATATTGCCAGGCAATTTCTTAACTTTTGAGCTCTTTCCCACAGTAGAACTCTGCTTCCAGAGTGGAGAGAGCTCTGTCCCAAATTGCTGGGATTTTTATAAATGTCGTCAGAGTTCTGAGGATGGCACCCTCTCTAGGTACAACACACTAGAAAGGTGGTATTTCCCTCCCCAGAGCCATTGCCCAAGAAATCGACCCAGATCCAAGCAGGTCAAAGCAAGAGCAATTACCTTCTGAATGTTCACTTGGTTCCCCTACAATTTGTAGACCTGAAGCTCCTGAGGCAGCCACTCAGCAGATGCTGCAACATGGCTCCTGGGGTGCTGTGATGAGCCCCTCCTATTGGCCTACCAGGTTGCCTTCAACAGGTGATTTGTTTCTCTCTGTCACTTGTGGGGTCCATAGCTCTAAAATGTGTTTAGAGTCATAATTTACAGGTATTGGAGGTGGTTGTGGGGAGCTCGTGGAATTTCCTGCTTCTACTCCACCATCTTGGCTCTGCCCCCCAAAGGCTGAACTTTTAAACCCAAAGGCCCAAAACTTGGATCTTTGGGGTTTATAAAAAACAACATTAGAATGGTCATTTACTACCTCCACTCTTGGATCACAGCATTGTCATTGCAGAAGGCTCAATAAAGCTATGAGTTATATATACAAGTATGTATGTATATATGCATGTGTATGTATATATGACCAGCCCATCTTGGAAAGGTCATAGTGGAGAGTTTGGACAAATGGTAATCCACTGGAGAAGGAAATGACAAACTACTCTAGTAGCTTTGCCATGAAAACCCCACATCAATGCCTGGAGTGCTATGTTCCATGAGATCATGAAGAGCCAGATGTGACTGAACAACTGAACAACAATAGTATAACTTATCTATTCAACTGATTGACACTATTTCTTTTGTCCATACCATATTCATTTGATATCATCACTTGAGAATTTAGATTGGAATTGTGTACTGCTAGGATGACTTCCTTTACATTTGTTTCATTGATACTCTTGACATACTTGGTCTTTTGTTCTTCCAGATGAATCTTGTTATTATTTCTAGCATTGTAAAAATATTGATAGTTTGGTGTGGCACTGAATAACTTAGGTGGAAGTATTGCTTTTATTTTATATTTTTACCTTACCAACAAGCAATTAATATTTCTCCACTTATTTAGAAATTTCTTTATTTGTGAGAAAAAGGTATTTTGTGATTATGTCAATATAATCCCTGGGTTTGTCATGCTAAGTAGACTACCAAGCATTTTATATGGTCTATGATTATGAAAAGAGAGTCAACAACTTGACAGAAGAAATTAACACCTTAAAAATACACTAAACAGGGGCGGCTAGGTGGCTCAGTGAATAGAGCACTGGCCCTGGAGTCAGAAGGACCTGAGTTCGGATCCAGCCTCAGACACTTAAAGCACACACAAACAAAAACCTAGCCATGTGACCTTGGGCAAGTTACTTAACCCCAGTTGCCCTCCAAAAAAAGGCAAAAAATAAAAAATACACTAAATCAAATTACAAAAGAGGCCCAAAAAGCCAACAAGGAGAACAGTGCCTTAAAAAGCCAAATTTACTATGGAAAAATAATTTCAAAAGCTCCCTGAAAAGAATAATTCCTTCAAAATTAGATTCAAGAAAATGGAAGCTAACGACTTTATGAAATATCAGGATACTATAACACAGATGCAAACAAATGAAAAAGTAGATGGCAATGTGAAATACCTCCTTGGAAACACCTGGAAAAAAGATCCAGGAGACATAATTTTAAAGTTATTGGGCTACCTGAAAGCCATGATCCCAAAAAGAAGCTAAAAATCATCCTTCAAGAAATTCTCAAGGAAAATTGCCCTGATATTTTAGAACCAGAGGGCAATATAGAAATTGAAAGAATTTACTGATCACCTCTTAAAAAAAGATCCCAAAAAGAAAACTCCTAGGAATATTATAGCCAGGTACTGGAGTTCCCAGATCAAGGAGAAAATATTAAAAGGAGCCAAGAAGAAACAATCCAAATATTATGGAAGCACAATCAGGATAACACAAGATCTAGCAGCTTCTACCCTAAGGGATTAAAAAGCTTGGAATATGATATTTTAGAGGTCAAAGGAGCTAGAATAAAAACCAAGAATTACATACCCAACAAAACTGAATATGATGTTTCAGGAGAAAACAACGTTATTCAACAAAATAGAGGGCTTTCAAGCATTCTTTTTACTTGTATTTTTATTTTTTTATATTTACAATTTTTTTCAATCAAATGCTTATATTCTCTTCACCTATCCCTATACTAAGAAAAGTTTCATAAGTTACAATTACCGTTTTTCCCTGTAGAAATATAAATAACTCAACTTTCATAAGTTCCTTATGTTTTCTTTTCCATGTTCACCTTCTCATGCTTCTCTTGCTTCTTGTATCTGAATGTAAAATTTTCTATTCAACTCTGGTCTTTTCATCAAGAATGCTTGAAAGTGGGGTGTGGGGCTGAGTCAAGATGATGGAGTGGAAACAGGACTTTCTCATGGCTCCAGCACCCACAAGCTCCAATTCATGTAAATGTGAATCCGAAGAAACTTTGGAGCTATAGAACTCACAAAATGATACATAGAGGCTAACCTCCCATTGAGAACAGCCCAGCAGGCCGGCAGGGTGCAGCCAGCAGAGCACTCTGTGAGCCGAACCCAAGGCAGCCTGACCAGCTGCCAGTTTGAGGGATTTCAGATCACCAGCATCTGTGGTGCTTTCCAGAATTATTAACCCATAGATGCTAAGGACAAAGTGAGATGTTGGTATAGTTTGGACTTTGGGATCTGGTAGTCTAGGAGTGCATCAGCCTTTTTCCCTAGGAGGGAGAAGCTGCTGAGGCACAGCTGCGCTGTGGTACCTTCAAATCCTGGCCCCTGCAGAATGATAATTGAAGGGAATAGAAATGTATACACACACACACACACAAACACACCCATGTGTGTATATACATGTATACACACATATATATGTATATATATATATACATATATATGTGTGCGTGTATACACACATATATATGTCTATATAGGAGGGTATATGAGTGTATGAATACATATGTGAATGTATGCATATATGTGTACAGGTATACATAAATAGAGGGCACAGGACCAGTTTAATGGGAAGGGATGATACTTAAAAGGTGAAATTAAAAGGTGGGAGAGGAATATAATGAAAGGAGATAGAGACACATTGGGGTAAAATATCTTATATGGAAGAGGTAAGCAATAATGGTTATAAAGGAGGGGAAGAACAGTAAGTCAAAAGGGAATGGGTCAAACTTATTCTTATTGAATTTGACTTAGGTATGAAATGACATACACACCAAATATGGTATCTCAACCTACAGTAGAGTGGGAAGGAAGAGGATGAGGAGGCAGATGATGGACGGGAGGGCAGGATGCGGGGAGGGAAGTTGGAAGCACCCACTTTTGAATATAAATGTATATATATTGAGATATGAGTCGGAATATAATGAGAGGAGATAGGGTGAGACAGAATAGGGTAAATTATCTCACATAAAAGAGGCAATGGAAAATTGTTACTTTGGGGGGGGGGAGAACAGGAAGACAAAAGGGAATGGGTTGACATTATTCTCATTGAATGTGGCTTAAGTAAGAAATAACATACACATTAAATTGGTTATCTTATCCTACAGGAAAGTAGCGGGGGAGAGAATACAAGGGGGCATGATTGAAAGGAGGGTAAATTTGAGAGTCAGGGTAGTTAGAAGCACACACTTTTCAAAAGGGACATGGTCAAAGCAAATAACAGAACAAGTGAGGGGTGGGATAAGATGGAGGGAAATACAGGTAGTCTTTCACTATATATCCACTATGGAATTGTTTTGAGTAACTACCCATATGTAACCTATATTGAATTGATTATTTTACCAGTAAGAGTGTGTGATGAGGGGAAAAAAGGGAAAGACTCTGGAATTTAAAGTTTTAAAATCAATTTAAAAAAATTATTATTATTATTATTATTTTACTTATACCTGGGAAACAAGATATACAGGCACTGGTATATGAAGATCTATCTTTCCCTACTGGGAAGTCGGAGGGGCTATGAGGGAAGATATAGGACAGAGCAGATGGGAGGAGGGAGTATTCAGTGGGACTGTTGTTTTGGGGTGGTGGTTAGGGAAAGATGGGGAGAAAATTTGTAACAAAAATCTTGTGGAAATGAATGTGGTAAACCAAAAATAAACATATATATTTTTAAAAGAGTGATAGTTTTGTTTCCTCATTGCCTATTGTTCCTTCACTTTTTTATCTTATTTTTATAGCTAGCATTTCTAGTAAAATATTGAACAATAGTGGGTATTATAGAAATCTTTGGTTTGCCCCTGATATTTCTTGGAAGGCTTCATATTTATAACTATTACTGATAATGCTTACATTTCGTTATAGTTAGATACTACTTATAAATTTCAGAAAGACTCCATTGATTCCAATATTTTAATGTTTTTAATATGATTGGATATTGTATTTTGTCAGAGATTTTTCTGCAACTATTGATATAATCATATGTTTATTTCATTAATATGGTCAATTATGCTAATATTGAACCATACTTGCAGTCCTGATACAAATCCCTAACAAATCATAGTGAAAGATCTTTGTGATATATTGCAGCAAATACTTGCTAGCATATTTTTTTTAAATATCATTATTCTTCATTAATTAATCTGCAGTTTGCTTTCTCTGTTTTGATCTCCCTAGTATAAGTATCAAAACCATATTTATGTAATAAGTTTGATAGGATTCCTTTACCTTTTTTTTCCCAAATAGTTTTATAATATTGGGATTTGCCACTACATAAATTTTTGGAATAATTCACTTTGAAAACTCTCTGGTTTTAGGGATTTTTTTTATCCCTTTGGGAGCATTAATGACTGGTTTAATTTCTTTTTCTAAGAGAGGATAAATTAAGTATTTAATTTCCTCTTTTGTTCATGGCATTCATCCATGGCACTTAGATTGTCCTATTTATTGGCATATAATTGGACAAAATTAAATTCTGGTTTCATTTATTTTATCATTAGATAAATTATCATTTCTTATTCATACTTTTATATTTGATATTTTTTGGTTTGGGTTTTCATCTTACTTTTATTTATATTAAATTTACCAATGGCTTATCTATTTTATTCCCCTCCCCCCAAAAAAACCCAAGCTATTATTTTTATTAGCTTTTTTCACTTTAAATTTATTAATTTCTCCCTTGAGTTTCAGGATTTCTATATTCTTGTTTAATTGGTGGTATTTAATTTGTTCTTTTGTAATTTTTTTTGTAGTTCTATGCTAGATTTATTGATCTTCCCTTTCTTTTATCAATGAATATATTTAGACATACAAATCTTCCCTTAAATACTGCTTTGGCTGCATTCCACAAATTTGATATGTTGTCACATTGTTGTCATTTAATGAAATAATTAAATGTTTCCATCATTTTTTTTACTCACTCATTCTATGCTTCCATGGCTCTTTATTAAATTAAATGCAATGACTGCATTATAGTATTAAAGTGGTATATTTACTATTTTTATTTTTCTGCATTTTATAGTGAGGTTTTTATACTCCCATACACGGGCAACTTTTGGGCAGTACATCATAAGTACAGTTGAGAAAATGTATGTTAATTTCCATTCCCATTTATTTTTCTCTTTAGTTTTATCATATCTAAATTTTATAAGATTCTTTTTATCTCTTGATATCTTTCTTATTTGTTTTATGGTTAGATTTTTATGGTTCTGAGAGGGAGAAGTTGAATTTCACAACTAGTATAATTTTACTGTTTATAGGCTCCTGTAATTCATTTAATAACTTCTCCTACAAGACTTTAGATCTTATGGCATTTATTATATATGTGTATACATACACATGCACACATGTGTGCAGGTACCTCTGGGTGTGTGTGTGTGTGTGTGTGTGTGTGTGTGTGTGTGTGTGTGTAAGACTGATATTACTTCATTGTCTATGTATCATTTTACCATGATGTAACCTCCCAGCTTATCCCTTTTAGTTAGAATTACCTTTGCTTTAGCTTTGACTTTTTTATGAGATCATGTTTGCTACCCCAGCCTTTTTTTGCTGACCTGAAGCATACTGGATTCTGCTTTAACCTCATTTTAATTTTCTATGTGTCTCTTAATTTCAGATATGTTTGTTGTGAAAAGCATATTTTTGGATTCTTACTTCTAATTCATTCTGCTATCTGCTTCCATTTTATGATGATTTCTTCCCATTCATATTCATAGTTATGATTACTAAGTGTTCATTTCTCTCTCTCCTATTTTCTTCTTTTTATCCTTCTCTCTCCCCTATTATCCTTTCCTTCTTCTAAAATCTATTTTGCTTTTGATCATTAGCTTCTTTCATATGACCTTTCTTTTATAAACCCTCACATTCTCTTTTCCCATACCCCCACTTCTCTATATGGTACCAATTAATATGTACACACATATGTATTTGTATAAACATATCTATCTATCTGTCTATCTATCTATCTATCTATCTATCTATCTATCTATCTGTCTGTCTGTCTCTCTGTCTATCTTTCTATCTATCTATCTATCTATCTATCTATCTATCTATCTTTCTGTCTGTCTCTATCTATCTATGATCTTATTTTGAACCAATTTAGATAAGGGAGGTACAAGCACTGCTTAACCACCTCATCAACTTTGACTCCATTTTAAAAAGTCCTCCTTGAATGTCTTTCATGTGAGATAATTTACCACATTTTTCTTCTCCTTTTCCCCATCTCCATCAATTTTTCCTTATACCAACATAATTTACTCACTCCTGCAACCTCTTTCTATGTAGAATTCTTTCAATTGCCCTAATAATGATAAAGTTATTAGAAGATACATGTATAATCTTTCCATATAGAAAGGTAAGCAATTTAGCCTTGAGTCTCTTATTTCTAATTTTTTACCCAAATTTTTCACTTCTTATTTTTTAATATGTAATATTTAATATTTTTTTAATTTTTTACTTTTTGAAATTCACTTCCATAAGAATTTGAGTTTAAAATTTTCTCCTCTTCCTCCGCCCTCTCTAAGATAGGCGCTACTTATGCTTTCATATTAAACATATTTTCACATTTGTCATGATGTAAAAAAAAAATAGAACTAAAGAGAGGAACCTACAGAAAACAACAACAACAACAACAAAAGAATGTAGTATATGTCCATCAGCATTCAGATTCCAAAGTTCTATCTCTCAATATCGATAGCATTTTCCATTGTGAGTCTTTTGGACTTGTCTTAGATGCTTGCATTGCTGAGAAGATGACTCTCAAAGTCAGTCATCTCAAAATATGGTTGTTATTATGTACAGTGGTCTCCTGGTTCTGCTCACTTCACTCAGCTTCAGGTCACATAAGTCTTTTCAGGTTTTTCTGAAGTCTGCCTGCTCATAATTTGTTATAGGATAATAGTATTTCAATACATTTATATATCACAACTTGTTCATCTATTCCCCAATTGATGGGTATCATATCAATTTCCAAATCTTGGCCGCCACAAAAAGAGGTGCTATAAATATTTTTTGTACATGCAGGTTGTTTTCCCATTAGTATGATTTTTTTAGGATACAGACATAGAAATGGTTTTGTTGGGTCAAAGGATATACACAATTTGTAGCCCTCTGGCACAATTCCAAATTGATCCCCAGAAAGTTTGGGTAAGATCACAACTCAATCAAAAATGAATTAGTCTTCCAATTTTCCCACAAGTTCTCCAACATTTATTATTTTCCTGTTTTGTCATATTAGCCATTCTGATAGGTGTGATCTGGTACTTCAGAGTTCTTTTGATTTGCATTTCTCTAATCAATAGTGATTTAGAACATTTTTTCATGACTATTGATAGTTTTAATTTATTCCTCTGAAAACTACCTATTCATATCCTATGACTATTTATCAATTAGGGAATGACTTGTATTCTTTTAATTTGACTCAGTTCTCTATATATTTGAGAAAAGCGGTGTTTATCAATTCTTTCCCAGTTTTCTGCTTTCTTCATAATCTTGGTTGCATTGGTTTTGTTTGTGCAAAAGTTTTTTAATGTAATAATCAAAATCATAAGTTTTACATTTCTCTATCTCTTGTTTTGTCATAAATTCTTCCCTTCTCCATGGATCTGACAGATAAATTATTCCTTGCTTTTCCATTCTACTTATAGTATTAGATTTTATATCTAAATCACATGCCCATTTTGACTTTATCTTGATATAGGATGCCTAGTTTCTGCCATGCTATTTTCTAGTTTTCCTGCAACTTTTGTCAAATAGTGAGTCCTTATTGTGGTAACAACTTTGGGTTTATTAAATAGTAGATTAATACAGACATTGACAACTATGTCTTTTGTACCTAATGTATTTCATTGCTCCACCATTCTATTTATTGGCCAGAACCAAGTAGTTTTGATGATTGCTGCTTTATAATTCAATTTAAGGTCAGATACAGCTAGGGCACCTGCCCTTACATTTCTTTTCATTAATTCATTTAATATTCTAAACTTTTGTTATTCTAGATGAATTTTGTTATTACTTTTATAAGTTGAACAAAATATTTTTGGTAGTTTGATTGGTTTGCCACTAAATATGTAAATTAATTTAGGTACAATTGTACTTTTCATTATATTAGCTCAGCCTATCCATGATCAACTGATGCTTTTCCAGTTATTTAATTCTGACTTAATTTGTTTGAAAAAATGTTTTCATATAGTTCCTGGTTTTGATTTGGCAGGTAGACTCCAAATCCTTTATAATGTCTTCAGTAACTTTAAATGGTATTTCTCTTCTACCTCTTCCTATTGGGTATGTTAGTAATATAGAGAAATGTCAATAGTTTATGAGGGTTTATTTTATATCCTGCAACTTTCCAGAAGTTGTTACTTATTTCAAGATGCTTCTTGAGTTGATTCCTTAGGATTCTGTAAGTATACCACCATATCATCTGCAAAGAGTAATAGTTTCCTCAGTGCCTAGTATAATTCTGTCAACTTCTACTTCTTTTCTTATTACTGACATTATCATATGTCATACAATATCAAATAATTGTGGGGACAACGGACATTCGTTTTTCCACCCTGATCTTATTTGAAATGTTTCTAGCTTATCCCCATTGCATAAAATGCCTGTCATTGGTTTAAATTTGATGCTACTTTTCATTTTCAGGAAGACTCAATTTATGACTATGATCTCTACAGTTTTCAATTAGGAATGGGTGTTGTACTTTGTCAAAAAGCTTTCCTGCATCTATTGAGATAATCATATGTTTTCTATTAATTTTGTTGCTGATTTCCTAATATTGAACCAGCCCTCAATTCCTGGTATAAATACTACCTGATCAAAGAGTATTATTCTCATGATAAGTTACTGTAATGTTTTCACTAATATTTATAATTTATAATTTATATATTATAACGTTGGCATCTATTTTTTATTAGGGAAAGTGGTTTATACATTTCTTTCTTTATTTTGACTCTTCCTGATTTAGGTATCAGCACCATATTTCTGTCATAAAAATAATTTGTTAAGATTACTTCTTTGTCTTTTTCCTTAATAGTCTATATAATATTGGAAATAAACTGTTCTTTAAATATTTGGTTGAATTTACTTGTTAGTAAATCTGGTCCTGAAGATTATTTTTCCTAGAGATTTCATTGAAGGATTGAAAATTTCTTTTTTTTTTTTTCTGAAATTGGCTTAAGTATTTTATTTCCACTTCTCTTAATTTGGGCAGTTCATTATATATATATATTTTTTTTTTTTTTTTTTTTTTTTTTTGAGGTAGAATGAAGGACAATTGGGGTTAAGTGACTGGCCCAAAGTTACATGGCTAGTTAGTGTCTGAGGTCAGATTTGAACTCAATTTCTCCTGACTCCATGTACAGTGTTCTACTCACTGTGCCACCTAGCTGCCCTTGAATTTTATATTTTTGTAAATATTTATTCATTTCACTAAGATTGTCAAACGTTTTTGGCATACAATTGGGCAAAATCACTCCAAACTGTAGTTCAAATTTCCTCATTGGTGGTGAATTCACACTTTTGTTTATGATACTGGTAGTTTGGTTTCCTTTTTTCTTTTCTTTAATCAAATAAAACAAAAGTTTATCTATTTTATTGGTTCTTTCATAAAACCAGCTCTTAGTATTATTTATCAGTTCAACAGTTTTCTTTTATTTCAATTTTATTAATTTCTCCTTTCCTTTTGAGTGTTTCTAATTTGTTCTTTTTCTAGCTTTTTAATTGCATCCTCAATGCATTGATCTCCTCTTTTTCTATGTAAGCACTGAGAGATATAAAACTTCCCCTAAGAATTGCTTTCACTGCATCCCAGAAGTTTTGATATGTTGTCTTATTATTGCCTTTTCCTTTTATGAAGGTATTAATTATTTCTATGATTTACTGTTTGACCCATTCACTTTTGGGGATTTGATTATTTAATTTACCTTTTTATGTAGTGTATTTTTCCATGTCCCTTTGTTACCTCTAATTTTTATGGCATAACAATTTGAAAATGATGCAAATAATATTTCTGCCTTTCTGAGGTTTTTATGTCCTAATACATGGTCGATTTTTGTGTATGTTCCATTTACTGCTGAGGAAAATAATGGATATTGTTTTCTATCCCCATTCAACTTTCTCTAGAGGTTTACCATATATAATTTTTCTAAAATTCTATTCACCTTCTTTGCTTCTTTCTTGTTTATTTTGTGGTTAAATTCATCTAGTTTGGAGAGGGGGTGGGGGAGGTGCTCCACTAGTTGAGTTGGCTGTTTATTTTTTTCCTGTAACTCCCTCAACTTCTTCTCTAAATGTTTGGATGCCATAAAATTTGGTGCATTTTTAGTAAGAATATTATTCCATTGTCTACAGTGTGGTGCCTTTTTACTAGGATATAGTCTCCTGCCTTGTATCTTCTAATTAGGTCTATTTTTGCTTTTGCTTTGTCTGAGATTAGTATTGCTACACTTGCTTTTTTTTTAATTTCAGGTGAAGCATAATTTATTCTGCTCTGGCCTTTTACCATTTCTCTGTTTGTATCTGTCAGTTTCAAATATGTTTCTTGTAAACAATATATTGGAGAATTATGTTTGTTTTTTTTAATCTGTTCTGCTATTTGATTATGTTTTATGGGTGAGTCGATCCCATTCATATTCACAGTGTGTAGGATAAAAATTCCACAGACCCATAGCCAAATAAAACTCAGAGGTTTCTCCAGGTAGAAACAGAAGCTCTTTATTCTAAAGACAAGTTTCATGAGAGTTGGACATCACCTACCCCAGACAAGCCTAGTATAGGGAGGCACCAAACAGGAGTCAAGCAAGCATTTATATACCTTTATACAAACAATTCTAAGAAATCCCCCCAAAACCCCTAAAGTCCCCTCCCACCTCCCTCCCATACAGCTGGATCATCAATCCATTGGTGGGATTGTATCACTTCACAATCTATATAAAAACCTGGAAAGTCCCTCTTACCCAATACAGAAGTCTAATTACTATAAGTACCTATATTTAGCAGAAGGGGGCTGTTATACAAGTCCCTTACAGGAAAAAGGGAGGGGGCGAAGGGGCATACCACCTGATTTCCGTGAAATCAGGTGATTTACATGAAAACAAAACTTAGGCCTAAGCAAGTCAAGAAGCTAGCTCCAGTTTGGTGACTGTCTCCTTTTTATGAGAATACTTTTACTTATCTCACTCAATAGTTATGATTACCATCTCTGTCTTTTTCTCCATTGTATCCCCTCCCACACATTTATGCTTTTATTTCTTCTCTCTCCCTACTCCTGCTCTCTGGAGATTTGCTTTCAACCGCCACCTCACTCAATTGTCCTTATATCAGCCTTGCTATTTCTTCCTTCCCTTCTAAACACCTCCTCTCTTTTATTCCCCCTTTCCCCTCTGTAATGATAATTGGAATTTGAAGATATTCCCTGCTCTTTAATAGATCTAGGGGAGAGTTTGAAGACTTCCCTTGCTTTGAAAGTAAACTCTGCCCCCTAATAGGCTGAATGTAATCAAATGGAGCCTGTGATAGAGGGGATTTGCTAAAGGGTGGAGCAGAGCTGACAGGAAGCTTCCCAGTTGTGAAGATAAACTCTGCCCTGTAAAAGACTGAATGTAGTCACATGGAGCCTGTGGTGGGAGGAGTTTGCTGAAGGGAAGCAGAGCCCACCTGAAACAGCGGGGTCAGAGCTAGCCAGATGATGGGAGAGAAAGGAAACTCAGGCAAGAAAATAGAAAGGTTTGTGAATAAATATTGATCTTGTTTTGGGTTGTGGAAAGATTGAAGACTGCTGTGGGTCTCAGTGTTTTTATGGTTTCTGAATATTTTTGGTACTATGATGGAATTGGCTTACTGGGTTTGGGATTCAGTGTTCTGGTGTCTGTATAAATGTTTAAGTTCTGTCCTCTATCTTGAGAATTTGGTATATTTCATCAAGTGATCCTTATAGTCATGCTCTTTATCGTGATTATGGGTCCTATAGATATTGCATTGACAGTACATTTGAGGATGGGATCACAAAATATCAGACCTCTAGTTGGAGACAGAAGGGATTTAGAACAAGGAATGGCTATCCCAGGATCCTTATGCCTCCCTAGCAAGGGAGTGATCTAAAAGTACAGGGTCCTGTGAAAACTGGGAACAGAGATGGCAGAAGGGAGAGGCTATAAATTTAGAACCATGTCTGCAAAGAATACGAATAAATGATGGGAGAGAGCTGGAGGCAGTGATTAAAAGGGGCTGGGTTTTACTAACAGCTTAGCTACCACATTATGTGCAAAAGCAGAGACAAGTTGTCACAAGAGTTGGCTAAATGCCAGCATTTAAGTCCTCCTTTATTAGAGCAACCTGGAGAGCCTCTGGAAGAAGAGAGGGCTGTTGTTAATTTGGCTCAGAAAAAGAAGCAAAAAAAGTAACAGGAGGAAAGTTCATATAGCTTTGGTAGAGTCTGAACCTAGTTGCTATGACAACAACTCCCAAGGTAGTGCTTTGGGAGCAAGTGCTATAATACAGAATAAAACATTGTTTCATGGTGAAGCTCTTATAAAGCCAGCAGCTTGCCCTATACTGAGAAAGCAGGAGCATCAGGGAGGGCAAGCAGTGTTTAAGGAGATACTTGAGGATTTCACTCAACCAGAGATTACTGATATTTTGAGTAGATTCACCCAAAGGTTGGAAGAATCCTTATTGTCTTGGAGGCTAAGAATCAGTGATGAAGGAGTTGCTGTGATAGTGATAGACTGCTTGAAATTTATAAGTATTTGCCACAATCCTTTTGTCCAGCACGCTTTTAGAGACTTTCATTTGCCAGGAGGTAACAATACAACCAAGCTGTTAGCTTTAGCAGCTGATGGATGCAATAGAATGTATCCCACTGATTCTGTGTGGCCTAGTGGAGGCAGACCCTGGTACTCAGAGACTGTATGAGAAAGTTGAAAGTAATGAAAACTGCTATCATATTTGGAGAGGCAAATACATGTCCTGAAATCCCCGTAGCAGTTACTCGTAGAAATATCATGGTGAAGACAGTTCCTCCTTATAAGCCCCTACTTCTGACTCTACTAATTGGTAAAATAGGGCACACTCTTTCAGAGGTGTTGGATAAAATTTCACAGCTAAGTGACTTAGGAGAATGGGAAAATGGTAAATTTACTCATCAGGGAAGAATAAATCCCTGGTGAATTCAAATTCAGAATAGATTGCTAAGAAAAGAACAGTTTATTCCTCTACCAAGAGCAGGGGTTGATTTTTAGAAAAACTGATAGTATTCCAACTGATGAAATACACAAAATGTATCAAGAAAATGGCCTTGATGTTAGCCTGAGAAGAGAAGTGAGAACTGCCCCTACAGATGCTACTGAACCATTGTGTCCAAGTTTGTCACACCTTCAGTGAAGCTCAGATTAAAGAAAGTGCTGGGATAGGTGGAAGTGGTAATTGTGTTGAGTTTGTGGCAGTGTATCAAGCCATTGGAATAGAGGAAAGAGCACAGTGTCTTATTCTCCTGGGAACGAGGTTATGATAGTGAGTCCATGGACTCCAGAAGCACAGCTGACCCAATATTTGTTTCGTTTTGTTTTTCTGTCTATTAAACTTATATGAGATATTAATTTTTCTGCATGCTTGGAACCCTCCACCTGCAGATGCCTTATTCTTAAGCCAGATTTCATCCCCTCTCCATTACTGTGATATGCCACTTCTGGACTTGGTGTTGACAGAGCTCCAGATGACAACTATAGAACTGAACTCTCAAATGGGACCTCTTGGTGCAGTGACAGCTCTACATCCATTTTCATCTTGAAGTAGCTTTGGAGAAGAGACCTTCACCCCTTGCCCCAAGATTTTGGGGCCCATTTGTTCAAGGGGGAAAAGATGGTGTGCTTGTGCCCAAACCTCCAAGGTAAGCTATTGTTGTATGTGCAAAGTTTTTCTATTATCCCTATTATATTGTTGGCAAGTTCTGTTGACACCAGTTTTTCCACCAGTTATGCCTAAACTCTCATTTATTATTAATGTACTTTTGCTATGTAATGGACATGGAAGATATGGGGGACAAATGGAATAAAGATGGGAATGGGAATGGGAATTTGAAGATCTTCCCTTCCCTTTAATAGACCTAGGGGGGAGTTTGAAGACCTCTCCTGCTTTGAAAATAAACTCTGCCTCCTAATAAGCTGTAGAAGCAAGCACTACAGTATCCCCATGGTGGCTGCCAACATAGGTTCCTAGATCTGCTTTTCTAAAGGAAAACAACTCAAAATGGGCTAACAATCTTGCTTTAGTTAATCAAATATACAATTTACCTTGTTCAGTGGAAAAATTCAGCACCCCAAACTTCAGAGTATACAGACAGAAGTTACAAGAAAACAGAAAAACATGTCAAGAAGACAGGCCTCCAACTGTTTTAACCATTACATCCATACCTAGTCAGTTACCAGAGAGGGAAGCATCAACATCTGGGTTTTCAAAGCCCAGGGCCTCTCAATGGCTGCCCAGAGTCTCATCTGGTCAAATCACACAATACTTCTCAAAGTGATCCCCAAAACATAGTCTCACATCAGGGATTATATAGCCTTCTACTGGGTCAGAGAACTTAACAACCCTCTTGACCCACTGCCCAATCATAAAGCACCAATGTATGGGCTTTACTGAAAAAACAAGCCTCCCTCCACAGGCTCCAGATGCACTTAACCTGGGGGCAGGGAAGATCTTAAAAATTTACATTCCTATAACATAGGCTGAATGTAATCACATGGAGTCTGTGATGGAGGAGATTTGCTAAAGGGTGGAGCAGAGCCCACAGGAAGCTTCCCTGTTGTGAAGATAAACTCTGACCCCTAATAGACTGAATGTAGTTACATGGAGCCTGTGGTGGGAGGAATCTGCTGAAAGGAAGCAGAACCTATAGGAAGCGGGGAGTCAGAACTATTCAGAGGTTGGGAGGGAAAGACTCAGGCAAGGAGATATCCCTTCCATCATCCTGCTCTTATCGTCTTAGCCCCTTGTTTCTTATAGGATAATCATTAATTTAGTGTGTATGTTATTCCCTCCTTAAGCCAAATCTAATGAAAGAAAGTTTGACTACTTCACTTTCACCTTCCTGCTCTTCCCCTCTATTGTAACAGCCTTCTCCTGCCTCCTTTCTTTGAGATAATCCATCCCATTCTATCTTTCCGTCTCTCCTTCTCCCAATATATTCCTCTATCACCACTTAATTTTGCTTTTTGATATCATCCCTTCACATTCAACTCACCCTGTACCCTCTGTTTATTTATAGATATATACACATGCACATACATATATACATATACATATACATATACATATACAGTAGACTCAGCAATACATACATATATGTAAACATATGCATACGCATATATGTATACATATATAATGCCTTAAATCATCCTCATACTGAGAAATGTCTCATGAGTTACAAATACCATGTTTCCATGTAGGAATGTAAATAGTTCAACTTTAGTAAGTTCCTTATTATTTCTCTGTCCTGTTTACCTTCTCATGCTTCTCTTGCTTCTAGGATTTGAAAGTCAAATTTTCTGTTCAGCTCTGGTTTTTTCATCAAGAATGCTGGAAAGTCCTCTATTTCATTGAATAACCATATTTTCCCCTGAAGAATTATACTCAGTTTTGCTGGGAAGGTGATTCTTGGTTTTAATCCTAGCTCCTTTGAGCTGCAGAATATCACATTCCAAGACTTTTGATCCCTTAATGCAGAAGTTGATAAATCTTGTGTTATCCTGATTGTGTTTGCACAATACTCAAATTGGTTCTTCCTGCCAGCTTGAAATATTTTTTCTCCTTTACCTGGTGTATCAACAATGCAGTATTCACAAGGCCTATAGTAACTATAAATATGCTGATATGGATATTATTCACAAAACATACCTGGCTCTTTACATGGAATTAAGCTAGAATATTTCTTCAAATACCAGAAAACTGAGTCCCAAAACCAGAAAGTCAAAGCCATCACAGTAGTTATGAAGTTGGCACACATAGTTAATATAGTAAACACCCATATTCTCAAGCCATCAAAACAGAACAGGCTACCTCAGGCAAGGGTCCATTTTTCCC
This sequence comes from Gymnobelideus leadbeateri, assembly GCA_011680675.1. Lineage (NCBI taxonomy): Eukaryota > Metazoa > Chordata > Mammalia > Diprotodontia > Petauridae > Gymnobelideus > Gymnobelideus leadbeateri. Next base: position 136,064 of record WOXC01002462.1, on the reverse strand, counting down.
CACTCACAACAACTGCTCAATATCCAGGAAGCGTGCTTCCAGCAGCTCTGGTTCCCCGAAGTTCTCATCCCTGGAAGTCTTCTGCTGGTGTCCTTAGAAGAAATTCTGGCTTGCTCAAAGAAAAGGGGTTTGCACCTCCACCTACTCCTCAGCCACTACCTCTGCAGCTGCTGGCCATTGCTGCTGCTGCCCCCAGTCACCACAGGCACTCTAGCTTAGCTTCCGTTTCCTCTTGCCCCACTCCTTCTTGCTAGGTCAGCAAATCCAACGGGCATGGAATATCTTTAAATCCAATGACCCTTACACCTGGGAACTCTGGAATTTGACAGTAATATTCCTAGGAGTTCTCTTTTTGGGATAATTTTCATGAGGCAATTGATGAACTTTTCAAATTTTTATTTTGCATTCTGGTTCTAGAATATTGGGAGTTTTCCTTGATAATTTCTTGAAAGATGATGTATAGGCACTTTTTTTATTATGAATTTCAGGTAGTCAAGTAATTTTAAATTATCTCTCCTGGATCTATTTTCCAGGTCATTAGATTTTCCAATGAGATATTTCACATTACCTTCTATTTTTTTCATTCATTTTGATCTAATTAATAATATCTTGATTTCTCATAATGTCATTAGCTGTCATTTGCTCCCATCTAATTTTGAACTAATTATTTTCTTCAGTGAGCTTTTGAACTTCCTTTTCCATCTGGCCAAATATGTTTTTAAGGTATTCTCCTCATTGGCTTTTTTGGACCTCTTTTGTTATTTTAGTTAGACTTAGTTTAAAGTGTTATTTTCTTCACTATTTTTGGGTCTCCTTTAGCAATCTGTTGACACATTTTCATGGTTTTCCTGTATAGTTCTTTTTTCTCTTTCCAATTTTTCTTCTACTCTTATTAAGTGATTTTCAAAATCCTTCTTGAGCCCCTCCATGGCCTGGGACCACTTCATGTTTTCCTTGGAGACTTTTGATCCAGGAATTTATTTTTTTTGTCTTCTGGTTTTATGTTTTGATTGTCTTTGTAACCAAAAATAATTCAGTAGTTTGATTACACTTCCTCTGCTTGCTCATCTTTCCTGCCAGTTACTTAATTTTTGAGCTTTTTGCCCAGGTAGAATTCTCCTTCCAGAGTAAAGAGAGCTGTATGCTGAATTTCTGGGGTTTGGGACAGCTATTTTCAGAGCTTCTTCTAACACCTGCCTCAGAACTGTGAGGAGAACTGCCTCTCCATAACCTTAACAAGCTCTGCCATGCTAGTGCTCCTCACCCCAGTACTGCCACCCGAATTTGTTACCTAGATCCAAGTGGGACAAAGCAAGAAAATCCTGCCTCAGAGCCAGGAAAAGAATCTTGCCATTATCCTCTGAACACTTGTTGTTCCCACCACCATTTGTGGGCCTGGTGCTCAGGAGGCAGCTGCAGCCACCACCACTTCCACTGCGCCTGGGGCATGGGTTGGACTACCCTCTTCTCTCACCTTCTTCCAGCAGAGTTCTCCTGCTGTCCTATTACTTTCTCTTTGCCATTTATGGGTTGACAAATCTGCAAACTACCATAGTTGCCAGGGATTCACTCTCCTGAAGCCTGTCCTGGCCACCCTGTGCTGTGGATATATGCCAGCGTGGCCCAAGCAGGATTAAGCTTGGCTCCCAATCCACTGTTATAGACCCTTCCTGTTGGCCTGCTAGGTTACCTTTTGTGGGAGATTTGTTTCTCTCCATCATTTTGGGGGTTCTGTAGCACTAAAATTGTATAAAGTCATTTTTACAGGTGTTGGAGGTGGTTGGAGCAGGAGCTCAAGCAAGTTCCTTCTTTTACTCCATCATCTTGGCCCCACCCCTCTTTCATGTTTTCAATTAGGGATCTCCTTCAAGTGATCAGTGGTTTCTTTCGAGGACTGTTTTACCCTCTAGTTCCAGCACCTTAATACAGTTTTCCTTGATAATTTCTTGAAATATGCTATCCAGGTTCTCCTCCTCCTCCTCCTCCTCTTCCTCCTCCTCCTCCAGCCCACCACTCTGCGACCCATTTTCCCCCACTGGTCTGCTGGCTTCCTGGAATGCCTCCCATCCTGTATTGGTCCCCTTTAGCCACAGCTAGAAGGATCTTTCCCTTTGATTCTCTTAGCCTTACAAGCTAAAAGACTGTTGTACCTGGTCTTTTTGCTGGCTGCACTGTTTTAGGATTTTTTATGTGGCTGCATTTTCTGGGTTTTTAAGGTCAAGAACAGAAGATGAGAGAAATTACTACTTACTCTGTCATCTTGCCACCCAGAAGTCCTTATTTTCCTCTTTTGTGGTTACCTTCTTATGCTTCTCTTGTGTCTTTTATTTGAAAGTCATTTTTTTTTATTCAGCTTGAGTCTTTTCAACAGAAATTCTTTGAAGCTGTCTCATTAAATTTTCATTTTTCCTCTCAAGGATTATAGTCAGTTTTTCTGGGCAGCTTATTTTGTGTTATAAACCCAGTTTTTTTGCCATCCAGAATGTCATCTTCCAAGCACTCAGATCATTTTAGGTGGTAACTGCTAAAACTATTGAGAGTTTTACTGTGAGTTCATGTTTATTTCAACAGTTTCCTTAAGGCTTTTGATGTATTTCCTATTTGACATCATTTGACTCTAATAGTCCTCATAGTTTTTGTTTTTGTATCTCTTTCAGGTGATGATAAGTAGATTATTTCCAATTCTATTTTACTTTTTATTTCTAGGGTTTGGGAGCAGTTTTCCTTGATTATTATTTGAAATATGATATCTAGACTATTTGATCACAATTTTCTGGTAAGACAATGATTGTTAAATAATCTCTGTTTCATCCATTCTCCACGTTAATTGTTTTTCCTGTGCATTATTTCAAATTTCTCCTAATTTTTCATTTTTTAAAAATTTTGTTTGATCGTTTCTTGATATCTCATGGATTCATTAGCTTCCACTTTTACAATTCTAATTTTGAAGCAAGTCCCCCCACCTTTGGTAAACTGGGTTTTTTTTTTTTTGCTACATTTTATATTTGTCCAAGTATGTTTGTTAAGGTGTTATTTTCTTCAGCATTTCTTGTGCCTTGCTTTGCCAAGGTGTTACTTAGCTTTTCATATTTTTCCTTTGTTTCATCTCTGCCTATTTTTTCCTCTACAGCTGTTTTTTGATTTTGAAAATCATTTTAGGTCCTCTACCTTTGATTCTGTTTTGAGTCCATTTTCTTCTTCTGCATTTCTTTCCTAATATTCTCTGTCTCTATAGTAACTTCTTTTTGATAACATTATTTTTTGTTGTTGTTTGCTCATTTTTCCACCTTATTTCTTTACTTGAAACATTTTATTAGTGTCAGGTTCTGTTCCTTTCAGGAGATGAGCAAGAGAAGATGGGAAGAGAGAGAAAGACAGACAGAAAGACAGACAGAGACAGAAACATAGAGTCACAGAGAGAGGGAGGAACTTTTTTTTTTTTTATCTACGTTCCCTACACGAAGTGGAAAAATGTTTTTCTTTAGTTCTTTGCATCACTTTACTTCTCTAGTATACAAGTTAGAGAATTCTAACTTATTAGAGAAATGCTTTTTCCTGAATCCATTATGAAGTGCATAAAAATGTTGTATGATAAAATACCACCTATACAATCAATATTGCTTCATCTACATACATACATACATACATGTGTATACGTATATATACACATGTATGTATGTATATACTATATACATATATATGTATATATATATATATATATATATATATATATATATATATATATATATATATATACACATATACATCTCATCATTTGAGGTTTTCAAACAATCAAAAGCTGGAGACCCTTTTGCCAAGGACATTGAAGACAGATTCATAATCCTCAATATATTTTCCAATTATCAGATTTTGCTTCTCTATAATGCACTTTCTCTAATGACTTATGTCTGTGTTAAGTGGAAGCAAACTTTCATGTTAAGTATATGAAAAATATGGCACTTAAAACAACATTGACTATAGTATAGAACATTGTGTTTTCTGTTATTAATCCCTACCCTTTGCTTTTTACCTTGTGAAATAATTAATGAATAAACATTTTGGTATTTACTATGTGTCAAGCACTATGTTAATTTGATTGTTGCAATCTTAACAGGTACAGAGAGCAATTTCTCTTTTCTGCAAAACTATTTCCTTGCCTGCCTTTTCAATGGTATCCATAAAGATGATGATCTCTCATTTGAAGAACATCATTTCTTACGGTGGATTTCAAAGTACTTCAAAAAAATGAAATGATTGAGTAGAAGACATACATGAAAATAGCTTTACCCATCAAAGAAATGGAGTCATTTGGAAGGTGAAGTGTGGTATTAGTTAAATGTATGGGCACACTTATTCAGTTCCTTTGGACACTAAATGGATTGTTCTATATTTTTTCATAATTAAGTTGGTGCTCATCATATTTATAAAATTACTTTGCATTTAAATTTCTTCTTGTCCCCATTAATTGTTGGGTAAGATAGGTCTCACACCCCCACTATTTAGGAACAAAAATGTTAAAAATAAAATCTTACAGGTTCATAAAAATTCAGATGGATAGATAAGATACTTCCGTTGTATCATCTCTCACTTGAAAGCTATTGCTTTGAATGAGTGGTAATCATCTCTCTACTAAAGAAAATTTATTTTTAAATAAATATATATATATATATATACTTTTTCTCTTGTTCAAATGCTTTATTAATTTCTGGTTTACATCATTCACTTCCACCAGATTTTGAGTTACAAATTTTCTCCCAATTTTTCCCCTACCCACAGTCACAAAATAGCAGTCCCACAGCATGTCTCCTCTTCCAATCTGTTCTCTCCCATATCTTCCCCCATATCCTCTTTGACTTTTCCAGTAGGTACATATAAAATAGTATTAATAATAGTGTGTGTGTGTTTGTGTGTATGTATATACATATTTGTGTGTGTATATATATGTGTGTGTGTGTGTGTGTGTATTTGTGTGTGTATTCACATTACCATAGTAGATATATTGTAAAAGACTGATTATATTTCCCTCCTTTCTATCCCACCTCCCACTTGTTCTTTTCTCTACTTTGATCCTGCCCCTTTTCAAAATGATACTTCCAACTTACCTCCCTCCCAGCCTCCCCTCCCCTCCATCATACCACCTCACATCCCCTTCCCCCCTACTCTCCTGTAGGGTGAGATACCCTATTTAGTGTGTATGTCATTCCCTCCCTGAGCTAAATTCAAGGAGAATAAGGTTGACGCATTCATTCCCTTTTGCCTTCCTGTTCTTCCCCTCCATTATAACCATTTTCCCTTGACTCTTATATTTGAGATAGTTTAACTCATTTTGTCTCTCCCCATCTCCTCTCATTATATTCCTCTCTCACCTCTTAATTTCATCTTTTAAGTATTATCCCTTCCTATAAATTTGGTACAGTGCCCTCTATCTATGTATATCTGTAAACATATATATATATATATATATATATATATATATATATACATATATATACACACACACATTCACATATGTATTAATACACCCATATAGCCTCTGATATAGACTACATATATATAATTTTTTTTCTATTCCCTTCAACTATTTTCATACTGAGAAAAGTTTCCTGTATTATAATTACTGTTTTTCCATGTAGGAATGTACATAGTTCAACTTTGATAAGTTCCTTATGATTTCTTTTCCCTGTTTACCTTCTCATGCTTCTCTTGCTTCTTGTATCTGAATCTTACGTTTTCTATTCAATTTTCTATTCAATATTTAATTCTATTCATATGGTTTTTTTAGCAAGAATACTTGAAAGTCATCTATTCCACTGAATGACCAAATTTTCCCATGGAACATGATACTCAGTTTTGCTGGGTAGGTGATTCTTGGTTTTAATCTCCTTTGACCTTAAGAATATCTTATTCCAGGCCCTTTGATCCCTCACTGTAGAAGTTGCCAGATCCTGTGTTATCCTGATAGTGTTTTCACAATATTCAAATTGTTTTTTCTTGACTGCTTGTAATATCCTCTCCTTGATCTGGGAATTTCAAAACCTAGCTATAATATTCCTAGCAGTTTTCTTTTTTGGATCTTTCTCGGGAGGTGATTGGTGGATTCTTTCAACCTCTCTTTTGCCCTCTGCTTCTAAAACATGAGGGCAGTTTTCCTTGAGAATTTCTTGGAGAATTATTTCTATGTTCTTTCTTTGATGGTGGCTTTCAGGTAGTCCGACAATTTTTAAATTATCTCTCCTGTATCTATTTTACAGGTCAGTATATTTTTCCCATGAGATATTTTATATTGCCTTACATTTTTCCATTTTTTTGATCTGTGTAACAACATTTTGATTTTTCATAAAGTCACTAACTTCCCTTTGCTCCAGTCTAATTCTGAAGGAATGATTCTCCTCATTGAGCTGTTGAGATTCTTTTTGCATTTGCCCAGTTTTGCTTTTTAAGGCATTCTCCTCTTAATTGCCTTTTTGAGCCTCTCTTGCCATTTAAGTTAGTTTATTTTTTATGGTATTATTTCCCTCAGTCAGGCTTTTCACTCTCATTTCATAATTTTGTTGCATCATTCTCATTTCTCTTCCCAATTTTTCCTCCACTTCTCTTATCTGCTTCTTAACGTCCTCTGTGGCTTGTAATTAGCTCATATTTTCCTTTGAAGATTTTGGTGTAGGTCTTCTCACTTCACTGCCTTCCTCCTGTTCCATGCTTTTATACTTTTTGTCACCTAAATGGGAGTCTAATGTTGAATTCTTCTGTTTGTTTTGCTTCCTTTGCCTGGTCATGTTGCCAGTCAATTAAGTGACTTTTAGGATTTTTGCCACAGTAGGCCTCTGCCACCAGCCAGGATAGATTCTGTCGCAAATGCTGTGGTTTTCTCATCTGCCAGAGGTATTAGTTGGGTGGCCTCTCTGAAGCCTCCACATGCTCTAGCTAGCTTGTCACACACCCCAGGACCTCCACCCAAGACTGCAATATAGATTCAAGAAGGTTTAAGTAAGAGGGATTACCCCTCAGATTGTTACTTGGTCCCCCTACAGTCTACAGGCCAGGGGCAGAAGCTGTCATATGGCTGTGGCAGTACAGCTTTGGCTCGTCAGAGTCTTCTCACCCCAAGGGCAAAAGCCAAAACCCTCCCAAATACTGTATCCCAAAGTACACACTGCATTGACCTCTCGATTTTTCCTTAGCATCTATGCATTCATAATTCTGGAAACCACCACAACTGCTTGTCCCTCCAGCCTGCAGCTGGTCACACCTGACCTGGGGCTAAAACCTCCTTCTCATTGCTCCCAGACTGCTGTACTGGCTTCTCCCTGCTGACCTGCTGGGCTGTCCTCAGTGGTAGGTTAGCTTCTCTGTAAAATTTTCTGGGTTCTGTAGCTCCAAAGTTTGTTCAGAGTCCCTTTTTACATGAATTCGGGAAGGTGCAAGCCTGAGCCCCACAGAAGTCCTGTTTCTACTCCGCCATCTTTACTCAGCTCCCCCCCCCCCCCGTATACTTACTTTTTTAATAAATCCCCACATTCACACTGTGAAAGCATTGACTTCAAGATATGGAGATGAAATGGGCTTTACAAATAATTTGTATAAAGAAAGGAACTAAAGCATAGTGAGATAAAGTTACTATCCCAATGGTATATACCTGGTTAGTGACAGCACATGGATTTTTTTCATATTTTATTGAACCACTTACATTATTATTGGAACCTAAAAGCAAATATGTTAAGGTTTCTAAGAAGCAACGTTAAAGAATAGAGTGTAGGTGTCTGCAATATAGTCAAGAATATAACTACTCAGAACTTCCTTTTTGAAAAAAGTACTTCTTGTTAAATTTAAATTAATTTATTAACTTTTAGTTTATAGCGTTTTGAAAACAATCCTTTGAGTTTCAATTTTTTTCTCACTACCTACCCTCCTCTCTACCCCCAAGGTGGCATGTAGTCAAATATAGGTTCTACAATTACCTTCATCATGGACATTAGTGAAGTTTTAAAGGAGGGTTATAACCAATGGGGTATATAATGAGGAAAAGGGGACAAAACAGAATAAAACACAAATGAGAGAGAATAAATAGTTTCCTTCATTCTATATTCAGTCTCTGTAGTTCTTATTCTGAATGGGGATATCCCTTTCCAACATGAGTCTTGTAGTTGTCTTCCAAGCTTGTATTGCTGAGAGGAGCCCTGTCTATCAAAGTTAGTTGTCACACATATGATTTGTCTATAATAGTGTACAAAGTTTTTCTGGTTCTGCACTCCTCACTCAGCATGAGTTTATATAAGTCTCTTCAAGATATTATGAAGTTCATCTGTGCCTCATTTGTTATAATGCAATAGTATTCCATTCCATTCATATACCACAACTTTTTAGCCATTCCCAAATTGATGGGTATCCCCTTGTTTTCCAGTTCTTTGCAGTCACAAATAGAGCTGCTATAAATATTTTTGTACATATGGGTCTTTTTCCCACTTATATGATCATCTTGGGATACAGCCCTAGAAGTGGGATTGCTGGGTCAAAGGGTGTGCACTTTTTATAATCCTCTGGGCATAGATCCAGATGTTTCTGCAGAACGGTTGGATCATATTACAACTCCACCAACAATATATTGGTGTTCCAGTTTTTTTTTTCACATCCTCTCCAGCATTTACGATTTTCCTGTTTTGTCATCTTAGCCAATCTGAAAAGTGAGATCTGTTACCTCAGAATTGTTTTGATTTGCATTTCTCTAATCAATAGTGGTTTAGAGCATTTTTTCATGTGCTTATAGATATCTTTAATTGCTTCCTCTTAAAACTGTCTGGCCATATCCTTTGACCATTTATCAACTGGGAAATGACTTGTATTCTTATAGATTTGATTCAGTTCTCTGTATATTTTAGAAATGAGACTGTTATCAGAAACACTGGTTGATAAAATTATTTCCCAATTTTCTACTTCCCTCCTAACCTTGGTTACATTGATTTTATTTATCAATAAATTTTCAATTTAATGTAATAAAATTATCCATTTTCTATTGTGTAATGCTCTTAACTCTTGCTTGTTCATAAAAAACTTGCCTTCTCCATGAATCTGGCAGGTAAATATTCTTTGCTCCCCCAGATTGCTTTTACATCTTGATCATGTACCCATTTAGACTTGATTATGGTATACACTGTAAAATATTGATCTATATCCAGTTTCTTCCATACTTGTTTTCCCAGCAGTTTTTGTCAAATAGTGAGTTCTTATCTCAAAAACTGGGGTCTTTGGGTTTATCAAACTATACATTACTATAGACATTGACTGCTGTGTCTCATGTACTTAATGTATTCCACTGATTGTGTACACTATTCTTCAACTAGTACCAAGTACCAGACATGCCTAGGACAAAGTGAGAGGTTAGTGCTCTATGGACTTTGGGAACAATATTTGGGGAACATGTTAGCTTCCTCCCCTGGGGGCTAGACACGGCATTTTGTAGTTTACAGTGGCAGCTCCAGCTCCTGGCCTGCGAACTGTAGGGAGATCCAGAGATCAGTCTTGGGGGGTAATCTCTCTTGCTTTAACCTCCCTGGATCTGGATTGTGGTCTGGGATAGAGGTTGTGGGTTGGGTATCCAGCTTGCCAGAAATGGAAGTTGTCCCCCCACATGTTTGGGACGGAAGCTCCCCTGTTTGGTGGCAGAGTCCTACTGTGGCAACAAGCCCAAAAGTCAAGTAATTGCGTCGCAACATGCCTAGGCAAAAGAAACAAAATAAACAGGAAAATTTAGGGCACAGGATTAAGGGATGATATCCGGAAACTATAAAAGTAAGAGGTGTAGGAGGAATATATTGGTAGAAAGAGAAAGGGAGAGATGGATTAGGGTAAATTATCTCATATAAAAGAGGCAGGAGAAAACTGTTTCAATGGAGAGGAAGAGCATGAAGGTGAAAGGGAATGGGTCAGCCTTACTCTCATTGATTTTGGCTTAAGGAGGGAATAGCATACACACTCAATTGAGTATCTTACCCTATAGAAAATAGCGTGGAAGTTAAGTGTGGGGACTATAGAAGGTACGGAAGATTGGGGGAGAGTGTTGTTAGAAGCAAACACTCTTGAAAAAGGACAGGGTCAAAAGATCTCTGTCACTATTCCTTCCCTATCAACCTTCCTCCCTTTTTCTTTCCTCCCTTTTTCTACCCTTCCCCCATAACACTGGAGGTGTTATGGTAAGGAAAGGGAGTATTTGGAAGCAAGGAAGAAGTAGAAATACTTCTTCCTTGCTTCCAAATACTCCCTTTCCTTACCATAACACCTCCAGTAGGGTACAATGGCTTTTTAAACTTAATGTAGTATGTTATTTCCTCCTTACACCAAGATTGTCAAGAATAAATTTCATATAGATCTCTTCTCCCTTCTTTCTCTCTCTTAATGTTTTTTTTTGTCCTTTCACAATAGAATACTATACTTAACTGATTATATTTTTATTTTGTTTATCCCAAAACCAATTAAGGGGAAACTCATGTAATGTTCATCTCTCTCCCTTCTTTCCTTCTAAGATATTTTTTTTTCTTTTTTGCTTATAGGAGGGCAATTCTGGTTAAGTAACTTGCCCAAGATCACAGGGCTAGGTTTTTCTGTTTGTGTGTGTTAAGTGTCTGAGGATGGATCCAAACTCAGGTCCTTCTGACTCCAGGGCCGGTGCTCTACTCACTGTGCCACCTAGTTGCCCCTAAGATAATATTTTTATGCCTCTTTGTGTCTAATAATTTACCATTTTCTGCTTCTTCGTTTCCTATTCTGCCAATACAGTCCCTTTGCATCCCTTAGTAAGGTTTTTCATTATCAGTGTAGTTAATCTATAACCACATCCTCTATCTATATTTGTTTTAAATGTTGTAATAAGCATATAATTCTTATTACTGACAGGTATCAGCTTCCCATGTTGTGATACAAACACTTTGTTCTCATTAAATAGCAAGTTGTGTGTGTGCGTGTGTGTTTCCCCTGTTTACCTATCTGTGTCTTTCTTGAATCTTGTATTTGCAGATCAAATTTTGCTTTGGGCTCTGGTTTTTTCATCATTAATGTCTGGAATTCCCTTATTTCATTGTATGACCATCTCCTTGACTGAAAGGTTATGCTCACTTTTGTTGGATCTTTGGTTGTAACCCAAGCTCCAAAATATCATATTCAAAACCCTCTGGTCTATCAATGTAAAAACTGCTATGTCCTGTATGATCATGACTATAGTTCCACAATATTTGAAATGTTTCTTTCAGGCTGCTATTATTGTATTTTCACCTTGACCTGATAATTATGTCCCTTAGCTACAATATTTCTTGGAGTTTTCAATTTGGTATCTTTTTCAGGAGGGTTCCAATAGCTTATTTTGACAACTATTTTACCCTCTGCTGCTAGGACCTCAGGGCAGTTTCACTTGATGCTTTCTTAGAAGATGTTTTCTAGGTTCTTTTTTCTTCATGAATTTCCAGTAGACCAATATTTCTTAGATTATCTCTCCTGGATCTGTTCTCCTGGTCAGTTATTTTTCCAATGACATATTTTACATTCTTTAGGTTTTGTTTGACTGATTATTGGTGTCTCATGGAGTCATTAGCTCCAATTTGACTGATTCTAATTTTTACCAAATCATTTTCCTCAGTTAATCTTTGAAATCCTTTTTATATATGTTCAGATTTCATTTTTAGGGATTTATTTTCTCCAGTCACATTTTGAACCTCTGTTTTCCATTTGTAACACCAATGTTTTATTCACAGCACCCGTGGTGGCTATGAATATCCTGGTGTAATTGTGAATCACAAAATATAATGGTCTTCCACATGGAGGACAGAACCAAAGCATTTATTCAAATACCATAAAACCAGGTCCCCAAACCAGAAAGTCAAATTAATTACAGTAACCACAAAGTTGGTACACCTAACCAATGCAGTAAAGACCCATATCCCCAAGCCTTCAAAACAAAAGAGACTCCCTCAAACAAGGATCCTTTTCTCTCCCACTCATTCAAGCAAGGATCCTGCTCTCTCACTAATGGTAACTCATCAGCCTCCATGGTGCTGGCTCCCAGAATTTCTCATTTCTTCTCAGTTTTCTTCTTAGTTCTCAGTTCTTCTCAGTTCTTAGTTTGGTTCTCAGTTCTCAGTTCTCTTTTCTGTCTCTGGCAGCAGCTGCTCAGCCTCCATGCTGCTCACTCCCACTAGTTCTGGCTCCCAGCAGTTCTCATTTTCTGCAGTTCTGGCTGGCTTTCAGAAGTTCTCAGCAGCTCTGGGTGGCTCTCAGAATTTCTCAACTAGGTTTTCAGAAGACGTTCTGGCTCTATAGCTTGGGATTTTCCTTATATATGGTATTAGCTCCTCCCTCTTCTGCCCCATCCTATTACATCAGCAAGTTCTTCTCACTGTGGGATTCACAAGTTCAGGATCTTAATGCTTGACACAATCATGAACTTGAAACAAGATGCTAGTACCTCTTTGCTTGTCAATACAAGGGGGATGGAAAATGTTCAAATTCCATTACCATTACACCATTTCATATATTTTATTTTTAAATTAAAAAAAAATATTTTTGCTTTTTGGAGGGCAATTGGGGTTAAGTAACTTGCCCAAAGTCACACAGCCAGGTTTTAGTTTGTGTGTGCATTAAGTGTCTGAGGGGGGATCCGAACTCAAGTCCTTCTAACCCTAACCCTAACCCTAACCCTGACTCCAGGGCCGATGCTCTACTCACTGCGTCACCTAGCCACCTTTTCCACTTTGGCAATTGTAATTCTAAAAGAATTGGTCAACTTATCTTCTACCCCTCTAATTTGGTTTTTAAAGTCCTTATTGACCTCTTCCAAGAATACTTTGTCAGCTTGAAATCAGTTCATACTGCCTTTTGAGGCTTCAGATGTTGGTCAATAAAACAAACAAACAAAAAAAGATATAACAAGCAGTTTGTTTCAATCTGCACTCAGACCCTGTAGTTCTTATTCTGGATTCGGATATCCCTTTCCGTCATGAGTCTTTTGGAGTTGTCTTCCAACTTTGCATTGCTGAGAGGAGTCCAGTCTATCAAATTTAGTCATGATGCACACAACATGTCTATAATTGAGTACAAAGTTCTCCTGGTTCTGTTCTCCTAACTCAGCATCAGTTTGTATAAGTCTCTCCAAGTTATTATGAAGTCCATCTACTCCTCATTTCTTATAGCACAATAGTATTCTATTACATTCATCTACCACAACTTGTTTAGCCATTCCCTAATTGATAGGTATCCCACTGATTTCCAATTCTTTGCCACCACAAAAAGAACTGCTATAAATATTTTTTGAACAAATGGGTCCTTTTCCCACTTCTGTGATTGCTTTGAGATACAGCCTTAAAAGTGGTGTTGCTAGGTCAAAGTTCGCTTATATATAGCTCTTTGGGCATAGTTTCAGATTACTCTCCAGAATGGTTGAATCAGTTCATAACTCCACCAGCAATGCATTAGTGTTCCAATTTTCCAGCATTTATCATTTTCCTGTTTTGTCATCTTAGCCAATCTGACTGATGAGATGTGGTACCTCAGAGTTTTTTTTTTTATTGCATTTCTCTAATCAATAGTGATTTAGAGTTTTTTTCATATACTTATAGATATCTTTAATTTCTTCCTCTGAAGACTTCCTGTTCATATCCTTTGACCATTTATCAGTTGCTGAATGAGCACTAATTCATTGTAGATGGAGTTGTGAAGTGATCCAACCATTCTGGAAAGCAGTTTGGAACTGTACCCAAAGAAGCTACCAAAATGTACATACCCTTTGAACCAGCAATGCCACTTCTAGGTATGTATCCCAAAGATACGATAAAAACAGGAAAAGAATATACATGTACAAAAAATATCCAAACGTGTTATGGTATGTGAATGTAATGGAAAGCTATTGTGTTATAAGAAATTATGAGTATGCAGACTTTAGAAAAGCCTGGAAATATTTACCTGAAGTGATGTTGAGTCAAGTGAGCAGAACCAGAGTAACATTTTACACCATAAAAGAAAAATTGTATGATGACTAACATTGATAACCTTATATCTGCTTAGCACTTTAAGGATCTAATACAAGTCCGAATAACTCAGGATTGAAAATGCTGTTCACATCCAGAAAAAAAAGTGTCTAAATGCACATCATAGCATAATCTTTCTCTTTTCTGTTGTTTCTATCATTGGTTCTAATTCTTCTTTGCAACATGGAAAATGTGAATATATGTCTGATATGAATGTGTATTTACAGATTTTATCAGATTGCATTCCTTCTTGGGTTGGGGGATCTGAAATAATGGGGAGAAAATTTGGAACCCAAAACCTTATATAAATGAATGGTGAAAATAATATATAAAATATATTTTAAAAAACACTGAATGTATATGTATCAAATTATATAGCATGCAAATACTTAGAGGCATAGTTAAATGAGTCACAGGAAGAAATATAGAGCAAAATTATACTAGTGGTAGACTGAAACCTCCCACTCACAGAACTAACTAAATCTATTTTAGGATTAAATTGTTTAGTTTCCAATTAGTTTTTAGTCTATCTTTCCATGGCCCTTTATTGCATATAATTTTTATTGCATCATGATCTGAGAATGATGCGCTTACTATTTCTGCCTTTCTGCACTGGATTGTGAGGTTTTTATGCCCTAGTACATGGTCTATTTTTGAGTATGTACCATGCACTGCTGAGAAGAAACTAAATTCCTTTTTATCCCCATTCAGTTTTCTCCAGAGATCCATCATATCTAGTCTCTCTAAGATTCTATTCACCTCCTTAACTTCTTTCTTGTTTATTTTGAGGTTAGATTTATCGAGTTCAGAGAGGGGGAGATTAAGGTCCCCCACTAGTATAGTTTTGCTATCTATTTCTTCCTCTAATTCCTTTAACTTCTCCTCTAGGAATTTGGATGCTATACCACTTGGTGCATATATATTAAGTAGTGATATTGCTTCATTCTCAATGGTGCCTTTTAGTAGGATATAGTTTCCTTCCTTATCTCTTTTAATTAGATCTATTTTTGCTTTTGCTTTATCTGAGATAAGTATTGCTACCCCTGCTTTTTTTACTTTAGCTGAGGCATAATAAATTTTACTCCAACCTTTTACCTTTACCCTGTGGGTATCCCTTTGTTTCAAATGTGTTTCTTGAAGACAGCATATTGTAGGATTATGGTTTTTAATCCATTCTGCTATCCGCCTCTGTTTTATGGGAGAGTTCATCCCATTCACATTCACAGTAATGATGACTATCTGTCTCTTCCCTTCCATCCTATTCCCTCCCCTGTTTATGTTTTTGTTTCTTCCTTCTCCCTTCCCCTCCTTGAAGTTTTCCCTTTTGACCACCCCCTCCCTCAGTGTTCCCACCCAGTGACCCCCCTTCTTAACCTACCCTCTCCCCTTACTACTATTTCCCTCCCTTATAATCCCTCCCTTTAGTCTCCTCCTTTTCACCCCCCCTTACCCTCCCACTATCTATAGGACACAACAAATTTTTATACTTATCAGAGTAAATTACTCCCCGTTTGATTCCAAACCAATGAGAGTAAATTTCAAACAATGCTCCTCTCCCTCCCTCCAATTCCTCTATTTAATGAATTTATGTGTCTATTCACGTTAGATTCTTAAACTTCACTGATTAATTTGATCCTTCTTTGAACCAGAACCAGTGAGAATAGTGTTTAAATGATGTTCCTCTCCCTCTTACTTTCCCTTCTTCTATAGTGTGTTTTGATGCCTCTTCAGATGGCATATTTTACCTTTTCCTAGCTCATCCTTTCCTTTTTCCCATTACAGTACCATTGATCCCCTTAATAGTCTTTTTTTTTTTTTAGACTCCATGTTAGTGCATTCATACCCACACCCTCTAAGTATAACCCTTTTGCAGGTCATGATAATCATAGAGATTTCAAATATTGACAGTTATCAGCTCCACATATAGGGATGTGAACATTTTGCTCTTGTTGCATCCCAAGTAATGAGCTTGTGTTTGTGGGTGTGGGTATGTGCACTTCTGCATGTGTGAGTCTATGTTACCCTTGTTTACCTTTTTATGTTCTTCTGGAGTCTTGTAATTGGAGATCAAATTTTCCATTGAGCTCTGGCTTTTTCATTAGGAAAGTCTGGAAGTCCCTTACTTCATTAAACGTCCATCTCCTTGCCTGAAAGATTATGCTCAGTTTTGCCGGGTAGTTAATCCTTGGTTGTAGTCCTAGCTCTCTTGCCCTACGAAATATCAAATTCCAGTCCCTCCGCTCTTTTAATGTAGAAGCTGCTAGGTCCTGTGTGATCCTAACTGTAGTTCCTCGATATTTGAATGGTTTCTTTTTGGCTGCTTGTAGAATTTTTTCTTTAATCTTATAATTCTGGAATTTGGCTACTATATTTCTTGGAGTTTTCAGTTTGGGATCTCTTTCAGGAGGAGTCCGGTGAATTCTATCAATAGCTATTTTATCTTCTGATTCCAGGACCTCAGGACAGTTTTCTTTGACAATCTCTTGGAGGATGTTGTCTAGACTGCTTTTCTCATCATGGCTTTCTGGTAGACCAATAATTCTTAGGTTGTCTCTCCTGGATCTGTTCTCTAGGTCAGTTATTTTTCCAGTGAGATATTTTACATTTTCTTGCAATTTTTCGATCATCTTGTTTTTTTCGATTGACTCCTGCTGCATCATAGAGTTCTGAGTTTCAGTTTGGTTGTATCTAATTTTTAGTGAATTATGGTCTTCAATAAGTTTTTGAAGTTCCTTTTTTAGGGAGGTATTTTCTTTTTCCAAGTTGGTCATTGCCTCCCTGATTTGGTCTTTAAAATTTTTCTTAAGCTCCTCCAGGAATGCTATTTGGGCTTGAGACCAGATCATGTTTCCTTCTGTGGTCTCTGGTGTGGGCAGAGAGTCTATATTGTCCTGTGTGTTTTGTTGTTCTTGCCCTGCATAGTATGCTCGAATAGACTTTCTTGCCTTCCCCTTCTCCTTTTCAGCTTCCTTCCTTCCCATTGTGACTTCCTGTTTCTTAGTGTCTCAGGCTATGAGTTTGGGGCCTGATCCTTGACTTTGAATACCTCTGGGTGGCTAGTTTATGGCTAAGTCAGGGAAGTCAGTGAGGAATGTAGATGTGTAGGTGGGGATGAGTCTGACCACTTCAGATTTCTGCCTCTATACCCCTGGGCTATAAGTAGGCTTTTGTTGGTGAGGTGAGGTGGGGCTTGTTGGGTCCCCTCCCTCTCTTCTCTTTAGATTCCTGGCTGACTCAGTTACACCCTTTCTTGGAGATTCTCAAGCCTGAGGCTATTTCCATTAACTTGGGATTTCAATCTGGGTGGGAGACTTATCTTTGGGTTTTCTGCTTCATGAAGGAGGGATGGGAGGATGGGAGCAGCTAGAATTTACTTTGCCATTCCAGCCCCTGTATCATACAGGCAGGCAGTTTCTAAATTTCCAGGCTGGGGGCTGAATGCAGCCTGAGAAGCCACTCTCTCCACTGGGGCCCGACTCTCCTACCTGGCTCCAATGATCCGTTCCCTCTGCGAGATGACTGCGATTCGTCCTTGGTAAGTCTGCAGGCTGGGGCTTTTTCTCTCTCTGGTGTAGTCTGCTTGCCTGCTCTTAGGTCTGAGCTGTGCAGACCCCACGCGCTCTGCGCTCGACCTGTGCGGGCACTCTGGGCAACCTCCTGTGCTGGATTCTGCCACACTCTGTCTTCCACTGGGCTTCGTCACTCTGGAATCTGCTCAGATTTACCCTTTTGGACTTAGTGACAGAGGAGCTCAGCGAGGTTACTGCTTCCTTTCTGCCATCTTGGCTCCGCCCCCAGAACTAACTAAATCTAAACACAAATCAAACAAGAAAAGTTAAAGTGGTTAATAGAATTTTAGAAGTTAGACATGGTAGACCTCTGGAGAAAATTGAGTAGAGATAGAAAAGAATATACCTATTCTCAATAGTACATGGCACCTACACACACACACACACACACACACACACACACACAAAAACAACCATGTATTAGGGCATAAAAACCTTACAATCAAGTGCAAAAAGACAGAAATATTGAATGCATACTTTTCAGGTACTGATGTAATAAAAATTACATGTAATAAGGAGATAAGGAAAGATAGGCTAAAAACTAATTATAAAGTAAATAATCTAATACTAAAGAATAAGTGGGGGCAGTTAGGTGGCACAGTGAGTAAGAGTGCCTGCCCTAGAGTCGGGAGGACCTGGGATTGGATCAGGCCTCAGAAAATTAGCACTCACACATAAATAACTAGCAATGTAACCTTGAGCAAGTTACTTAAACACAATTGTTTTTTTTTTTAAAGAATAAGTGGGTCAAACATCAAATCATAGAAAAAATAAATAATTTCATCCAAGATAATTACAATAATGAGCCCATATGCCAGAACTCATGGGATACAACAAAAGCAGTTCTTAGGGGAAAGATTATGTCTCTAAATGCTTATATGAGTAAAATAGAGAAAGAAGAGATTAATTAATTGGACATGCAACTGGAAATTGTAGAAATCTAGAAAAGAGCAAATTGAAAATCCCCAATTAAGTATCAAATTAGAAACCCTGAAGAATAAAAGGAGACATTAATCAAATTTAAATTAAGAAAGCTATTGGTCCAATAAAAGATACTAAGCGGGATTTATGAAAAAAGTCAACAAAATGGAAAAAAAACACCTTTGGTTAATGTCATTTATAAAAAAAAACATATATAAGATTGCTGCTATCAAAAAAATAAAAGAGTGTACTCACCACCAATTTAAAGGCAATTAACACATTAATTACTTGCTTTTTTGCCCAACTAGATGCCAACATATATGTCAATCTAAGTGAAATGATTATTTACAAAAATATTAATTGCTAAATTTTTTAAACAAATGCTTTATTAATTCCTGTTCTACATCATTCATTTCCTCCAGACTCCGAGTTACAATTTTTTTGCCCATTTTTCCCCTACAAACCCTCCCAGAACAGCAGCCCCACAAGATATCTCCTCCTCCATCCTGCTCTCTCCCATATCTTCTCCCATACCCCATTCAAGTTTTCCACTAGAGCAAGGTGAATCTCTGTGCCCTGATGCCTGCACATCTTATCTCCCAATTACATGCAAAAGAGCATTAATAATAGTATATATACATATATATATGCGCATATGTATATATTTGAAAGATTTAATTTTAAGACCTCGAATTTCAGATCCATTCCTTCCCTCCCTTGTCACCCATTCCCTCTGGGAAGATAATCAATGCAGTACATGTTGTACATGTATAGCTATGCAAAACATCACCATAGTAAATATATTGTACAAGGCTGCTTATAATTCCCTCCCACCAATCCCACTCCCCACCGGGTCCATTCCCTACTTGATCCTGTCCCTCTTCTATAGTGGGTACTTCCAACCTCCCCTCCCCCCAAGAACACCCTCCCATCCATCATCCCTCCTCTCGTCCCCCTTCCCCCTATTCTGCTGCACATTGAGATATCCCATTTAGTATGTATGTTAGTCTCTTCCTTAACCAAATTTGATGAGAATGTGGTTTTGCCTTTTTGCTTTCCTATTCTTCCCTTCCCCTGCAGCCAATTCCCCTTGCTGCTTCTACATGAGATAGTTTACCCTACCCTGTCTCCCTCGGTCTCCTCTTGCCACTTTCCTCTCTCACCTCATAATTTCACCCCATAAATATCATCCCTTCCCAACAAATCCAACCCATGCCCTCTATCCATGTATAACTGTAAACATATATACATACATTCACATATGTATTCATGTGACCATACACCCTTCTTCCATTATTTTCATACTGAGAAAGGTTTCATCAGTCACCATTATTGTTTTTCCATGTAAGAATGTAAATAGGTTACCTTTGATAAGTTCCTTTTGATTTCTTTTCCCTGATTACCTTCTCAGGTATCTCTTGCTTCTTGCATCTGACTGTCAAATTTTCTATTCAACTCTGTTTTTTTTTCTCAAGAATGCTTGAAAGTCCTCTATTCCACTGAATGACCATATTTTCCCCTGAAACAAAATACTCAGTTTTGCTGAGTAGGTGACCTTGGGTTCATTCCCAGCTCTTTTGCCCTCTGGAATATCATATTCCATGTCTTTTGATTCCTCAGTGTAGAAGCTGCCTGGTCCTGTGCTATTCTGATTGTGTTTCCACAATACTGAAATTGTTTCTTCCTGGCTGCTTGTAGTATTTTCTCCTTGATCTGGGTATCCTGGAACCTGGGTATAATATTCCTGGGAATTTTCTTTTGGGGATCTTTTTCAGGAGGTGATTGGAGGATTCTTTCAACCTCTATTTTGCCCTCTGGATCGTAAACATCAGGGCAGTTTTCCTTGAGAATTTCTTGAAGGGTGATTTCTAGGTTCTTTCTTTGATCATAGCCTTCAGATAGTCCAATAATTTTTAAATTTTCTCTCCTGGATCTATTTTCCAGGTCAGTGGTTTTTCCCATGAGATATTTCACATTGTCTTCTAATCTTTCATTTGTTTGGATCTGCTTAATAGCATCTTGATTTCTCATAAAGTCATTAGCTTCCATTTGCTCCAGTCTAACTCTGAAGGAATGGATCTCCTCATTGGTCTTTTGGGCCTCCTT
Organism: Gymnobelideus leadbeateri; assembly: GCA_011680675.1. Classification (NCBI taxonomy): domain Eukaryota; kingdom Metazoa; phylum Chordata; class Mammalia; order Diprotodontia; family Petauridae; genus Gymnobelideus; species Gymnobelideus leadbeateri. Next base: position 115,462 of record WOXC01002462.1, on the reverse strand, counting down.
TGCCATTTGAGTTAGTCTATTTTTAAGGTGTTGTTTTCCTCATTCAGGCTGTTGACCCTCATTTCATTCTTTTCCTGCATCCTTCTCATTTCCCTTCCCAATTTTTCCTCCACTTCTCTTATTTGATTTTTAAAGTCCTTCTTAAGGTCCTCTATGGCCTGCAACCCGCTCATGTTTTCCTCTGGGGCTTTTGGAGCAGGACTTCTGACCTCACAGCCATTCTCTTGCTCTATGCTTTGATACTTTGTGCCCCCAAAGTAGGAGTCTAAGATTGCATTTTTCTGTTTAATTTGTTTCCTTTGCCTTGGCATGTTGCCACTTAATTAGTTTACTTTTGGGCTTGTTGCCACAGTATGGCCTCGCGCCAGACAGGAAGTTTCGCCCCGAACATGTGGGGAGGGCAAACTTCCGTTTCTGGCAAGCTGCTGGCGCTGTGCTGTTCCTTCCTGCAGGGCTGCTGGGCTGTCTTCAGCGGGAGGTTAACTTCTCTGTCTCGTTCTGTGGGTGCTGGGGCTTCCAGAAGTTGTTCAGAGTCCCCTTTTACATAGTTTGGAGGTGATCTGGGGGAAGCGTGGCTTCGGCACACTGTTTCTACTCCACCATCTTGGCTCCCACCCAGTGGTTTTTCCCATGAGATATTTCACATTGCCTTCTATTCTTTCATTTGTTTGGATCTGCTTAACAGCATCTTGATTTCTCATAAAGTCACTAGCTTCCATTTGCTCCAGTCTAACTCTGAAGGAATGAATCTCCTCAGAGAGCTTTTGAGATTTTTGAGATTTTTTTTTCCACCTGGCAAATTCGGCTTTTTAAGGCATTCTTCTCCTCATTGCCCTTTTGGGCCTCCTTTGCCATTTGAGTTAGTCTATTTTTTAAGATGTTGTTTTCCTCAGTCAGGCTGTTGACCCTCAATTCATACTTTTCCCTGCATCCTTCTCATTTCTCTTTCCAATTTTTCCTCTTAAAGTCCTTCTTAAGGTCCTATATGTCCTGTAACCAGCTCATATTTTCCTTTGGGGCTTTTGGAGCAGGATTTCTGACCTCACAGTCCTCTGATTTTTCCATGCTTCGATCTTCTTTGTCCCCAAAATAGGAGTCTAATGTTTCCTTTTTCTGTTTATTTTGTTTCCTTTGCCTTGTCATGTTGCCACTTAATTACTTGACTTTTGAGCTTGTTGCCACAGTAGAACTCTGCCACCAGACAGGGGACCTCCCGTCCCGAACATGTGGAGGGACAAGTTCCGTTCCTGGCAAGCTGGAAACCCACCCCAGGACCTCCACCCCAGACCACAATCCAGGTCCAGGGAAGTTAAAGCAAGAGTGATTACCCCCCCCCCCCGCCAAGACTGATCGCTGGATCTCCCTGTAGTTCACAGGCCAGGAGCTGGAGCTGCCACTGAAAACTGCAAAATGGCTTGTCTCCTCAGGGGCTTCTATCTCCCAGGGAAGGAAGCCTACACATTCCACAGATACTGGTCCCAAAATCCATAGGGCACTAACTTCTCACTTTGTCCTAGTAATGTCTGTGTTGACAGTTCTGGAATCACCACAGCTGCTGGTGTTCTGGGGTCCCTCCAGCCAGCTGCTGGCCTGGCCGCCCTGGGGCTAAAACCTCAGCTCACACGGCTCGGCTCTCTGCTCGCTGCACGCTGTGCTGCTGGCTCCTAGAGCACTGTGCTGGCCCTTCCTGCAGGGCTACTAGGCTGTCTTCAGTGGGAGGTTAGCTTCTCTGTGTCGTTCTTTGGGTGCTGGGGCTCCAGAAGTTGTTCAGAGTCCCCTTTTACATAGTTTGGCGGTAATCTGGGGGGAGAGAGCCTTGGACGTTCTGTTTCGACTCAGCCGTCTTGGCTCTGCCAATAATTGCTAAAATTAACAGTAGAGAAAACAAAATGCTAAAATAAACCCTTTTCAGAAAAATAAATTGAACAAACTCTAATTGAACACCCCAAGAAAAACATTCCCATGCCGAGATACATTTCCAAGTGAATTCTACCAAAAAGCTGAAGAACAAATAATTCCACTATTATGTAAACTATTTGGGATAATAGGCAAAGAAGGCATACTATAAAATTCCTTTTATCACATATATATATATTGCTAATAAATATACCAGGGAGAGCCAAAAGAAAAAAAAGACTAATTTCCCTAATGAATATTGATGCAATGATTATAAATAAAATATTAGCTAAGAGTCTACAGCAATTTATTATGAGCATAATACACTATGAATAAGTGGGGTTATACCTAAATTGCAGGCGTTGTTCGGTGTTAGGAAAACTATCAGTATTGGGGTGGCTAGGTGGCACAGTGAATAGAGTGCTGGCCCTGGAGTCAGGAGGACCTGACTTGAAATCTGACCTCAGACACTTAAAACAAAACTAGCCATGCCACCTTGGGCAAGTCATTTAATGCCAATTGCCCTACCTTCCTGCCCCCCCCCCCCAAAAAAAAACCTATCAGTATAATTCACCATATCAATAACAAATCTGACTGAAATCACAGGGATTATCACAATAGATAGAGAAAAAAGCTTTTGAGATGTTACATGAAACACACCTGAAGCAGAGAGACACACAGAGTAAAGGAAAACCTGGAACAACCAGTCCAAACTAATGCAAAGTGAAATGAGCAAAACAAGAAAAACACTGTAAACAGTATCAAGAACATCATATGATGGTCAGCTTTGAATTACTCAGTTTTTCTCAGCACACAGTGATCCAAGACAAGTACAAAGGACTCATGAAAGTAAATGCTATTCATATCCAGTTAAAAAACTGATCAAGTTTAACTAAAGATTGAAGAATATGTTTTTCACTTACATTAGCATTTCTCACTTTTTTGCTTTTGATCTATTTATTCTTACACAAATGTAATTAATATGGAAATATATTTTGTGATAAAGCATAGGTATAAACTATAACAGCCTACCATTTTTAGAATAGTGGAGGAAAGGGATTGAGAGAAAAATTTAAAACTCAGAATCTTATAAAATTAATTTTAAAAGTTTTCTTGATTTTAAATTATGGAGGGAAATAGAATATTATTTGAAGAAAAAGCTTTCAACAAAATACAACATCCATTATTATTACTATCACCAGAAAGGCTAGGAATAAATGGAATTTTGCATAAAATGAAAAGTATTTTCTATCTAAAATCATGAGAAAGTATAAAACATAGTAGTGACGAACGACAAGCATTCCCAAGATGATCAGGAGTTAATCAAAGATACACTTTATTACCACTATTATGCAATATTCTACAAATATCAAACACATTTCCAAAAGATCTGTGAAGGAAAATGCTAACCACATCAAGATAAAGAAGTATGGAGTCTGAATGTACTTTGAAACATACTATTTTCTTTTTTTCAAATTATATTTATTAATTTGTTTACTTTTCGTTTACAAGATTCAGTTCTCCTCCCTCCCTACCCACCTCCAGCATAGTGGCATACATTCAGGTATAGGATTTTTGGAGTTGACATTTTTTTTGCCTTTTTTTTTAGGCCAATTGGGGTTAAGTAACTTGCCCAAGGTCACAGGGCTAGATTTGTTTGTTTGTTTGTTTTTTGTTTGTTTGTTTGTGTGTGTTAAGTGTCTGATGCCAGATCCAAACTCAGGTCCTTCTGACTCCAGGGCCGGTGCTCCACTCACTGTGCCACTTAGCCACCCCATTGACTTATAACCCAATTGCTGAGAAGAGTACAGTCTATTGAAGCTGTTCATCACAAATATGTTGTGTCTGTAATTGTTTCCAAATTTCTCCTTGATCTGTTCTTCTCACTCAGCAAGAGTTCATATAACACTCTCCAGGTAAACATGAAGTCCATCTGCTCCTCATTTCTTATAGCACAATAGTATTCCATTACATCCATATACCACAACTTGTTCAGCCATTCCCCCAATTGATGGGCATCCCCTTAATTTCCACTTCTTTTTCACAAAAAAAAAAAAACAGTTGCTATAAATATTTTTGTACATAAGGATCTTCCTCCTACTTCTGTGATCTCTTTCGCATACAACCCTAGAAGTGGTACTCCTGGGTCAAAGGGTAAGAAATTATTTATAGCCCTTTGGGAATAGTTCCAGATGGCTATCCAGAATGGTTGAATCAGTTCACAACTCCACATACAATGCATTAGTGTTCCAATTGTCCAAATTCACCCCAGCATTTTTCATTATCCTGTTTTGTAATCTTAGCCAATCTGACTAGTGACATGTGGTACCTCAGAGTAGTTTTGATTTGCATTGCTCCAATGAAGAGTGAGTTAGAGCAACTTTTCATATGAATATAGATATCTTTAATTTCTTCCTCTGAAAACTATTCATATACTTTGACCATTTATCTGTTGGGGAATGACTTGTATTATTATTTTTATTTTTTAACAAATGCTTTATTAATTTCTGGTTTACATCATTAATTTCCGCCAGATTTTGAGTTACAATTTTTCCCCATTTTTTCCCCTACCCTCCACCACAGAATAGCAGTCCCACAAGATATCCCCTCATCCAATCTTCTCTCTCCCATATCTTCTCCCATACATCCTTCGACTTTACCAGTAGGGCAAGGTGAATATCTGTGCCCCAATGCCTGAACATCTTATCTCCCAATTACATTCAAAATAGTATTAATAATAGTATTGATATATATTTGAAACATTTAATTTTAAAACCTCGAATTTCAGATCCATTTCAGATCCATTCCCTTCCTCCCATTCCCTGTGGGAAGATAAACAATTCAGTATGTGTTGTACATGTATAGCTATGCAAAACATCACCATAGTAGATATCTTGTAAAAGACTGCTTATAATTCCCTCATCTATCCCACCACCCACCTGCACCATTCCCTACTTTGATGCTGCACAATGGCTTCTGTGCAGCTGTTTCTTCAGCAGCTTTTCGCCCCCAGGGGAGGAAGACATGCGTTCCCCAAATACTGGTCCCAAAGTCCATAGGGCACTAACCTCTTACTTTGTCCTAGGCATATCTGTGCTGATAATTCTGGAATTGCCACAATTGCTGGTGTTCTGGGGTCCCGCCAGCTGGCTGAAGGCCCGGACGCCTTGGGGCTAAAACCATGGACCTGGGTTGGGCTCTGCGCACTGCGCTGTCTGTTCCCAGCGCACTGTGCTGCCTGCTATCAGAGCGCTGGGCTGGCCGCTCCCTGCAGGGCTGCTGGGCTGTCCTCAGCAGGAGGTTAGCTTCTCTGTGCCATTCTGTGGGTGCTGGGGCTCCAGAAGTTTTTCAGAGTCCCCTTTCACATTGTTTGAAATTTGTGTGGGGCAGAGCACATTGGAAATGCTGTTTCTACTCTACCATCTTGGCTCCTCTCCCCCCAACTAATTTTTTTTTTATACATCATTTTAGATTTGGGCTATCTTAAAACAGAGAGACACCACTGACATAACTTTATCTTTGGTGCATAATTTCTGTTTGGAAAGATTGAAATGTCATGGCTATCAGAGAAAATATCTAAGCATTCATCTTGTTGCTTAAATGATATGGGAGTATTGATAGGATAATTCTAAAATATCTAATGTATTTTATAGCTATTTTATGAGAGTTTATCATTTTAAATTTTTTTTTCTTTAGTTGTTTCTGTGGAGAAATACTTATTTTTATTTTTATTTTCTATATTCCTACATTTCTGAAGCTTTTAATAATACTAATTAGTTTCTTTGCTTATACTGAGCTTTTCTAACTAAATCATCAGGTGTTTGTAAATGTAAATTATTTTAGATTATGTTTACCACTGTTTATGCGCTTCATTTATTTTTCTTATATTACCAATATTTATTTTTTATTGTAGTTAATTAACAGTGGGAAGAGAGCAGATCTTTGTTATATATCTGTATTCAAGTAAAATTAATTTGCCTTTCGTCATTTTAAATAATACTATCTTTTGTTATTAGATATACACTTCAAGCTGAATTTTAAATAAGTTTTTACAATGCATTTGCTTAAAGTTTTAGCATAATTGTTATATTTTCTCAGTTTTACTATAGCTATCCTCATAATAAGTATGCATTTTAGAGGTTTTTATTTGGTTTGATTATGTTAATTATTTTTAATGTCATTCTTTCATCTGTGGTATAAATGAAACTTAAAGAAAATGTTTTGTGAGATGAATTTCTGTAGTTGCATTGCTATGATTTTAACAGTTTTACCTCAGTATTCATTAGTATTAATGGTTGTTATTTTTGTTCTTCTACTTAATCTCCCTGGTTTATATTTAAGGCTCATAAAATGTGTTTGATTGATGCTATCTCCACAAAATGGTAGCTTCAAAGATGAAGAAGAGAATACATTCAAAGTAAAAAGTGAAAAAAATAATGTCAATTTGTGTTTCTGCTTAGTTTTGGTAACACTAATTTCATCATAATTTTTCCCATAGGAAAATAGTTGTTACATCCTACTTCCATAATCATACATGTTTATAACACATGCAGTAAGCTCTTGGACTGTATATACCTTTCCCCAGGGATGGCCTGCATTCTATACATCAGTACCTTTGGAAAAGATGGGTCTACAAAGTGTTCTATTCAATCCATACCCAATCCCCCAGGGGAATGTACTTCAATGGTACCTAAGTCTTACTCTATCTGTTTGACCCCAACCCTCAATTAGGTGGCAGAGTGGGTTTACTCATTTGCTGTGTGACCCTGGCAAAGTCATTTAACCTCCCATTGGCCCAGTGTACTCAACTGTGAAATGGCTATAATAACAGCACCTATGTCACAAAGTGAGTTACTCTGGATATTAAATGAGATATTTGCAACGGGTTTAGTATAGAGGCTGGCATGTAGTAGGCACTTCATGAATGATTGTTTCCTTTCTTCTGTCCTCTATGCACAATTCTGGTCCCTCTTCTTTGATAGTTTTTATCCCAGTTTCCAACAACACAACATTCATTGAATTAACAAATAAATCATTAAACTTTTTATAATCAAATCCTAAGCCATAAAATTCTCTTTACACTGAGAGCTCACTTCACCTTTGGACTTCTCACACTGGAAATAGACTCTGCTTCTGTTACACTTTTTCTCCAATTGACTGGTTCTTTCAAGAACCTGTATTTTAAGGACACACACACACACACACACACACACACACACACACACACCTGATATATCTTCATTCTTTTATCTTCTACTCCTGATTCTACAGTCCTACCTTCACTTCTCCCTCTTTCAGCTTTCTTCTGTGTTGTCTTTCTTGTATGTAGGAACTATCTTTCTATTTATATTTGTCTACCCTGTCCTTAGTATAATACATGATGGACAATCAGTAAAATTCTTGTTGAATGATTTACTGGCTAACTAGTATATTCTGAGTGCATCTCTGAACCCCATCTCTTATATTCCTTTCTCAATCTAACTAATTTCAAAATTCATAGTTTACATACACACAAGTACCACCACCATAAGTACTCAATCACTTGGAAAATATAGGTTTGATTCAAGGCATATTAATCTTAGACTTTTATAATTTCTGGCTCCAGATTGTTTAATTTCTACTCAGATCCTAAACTTCTTAGATTCTTTTGTCTTTTGATAATGCCTCTTGTCTTTAATTGAACAACTGACAATTTTCTAACAATTCTCTTCTTTTGTGAGGTAACTAATTGATTTAATCTCTGTTTTTTTATAATTTTACTTATTTACAATTTCTGTCTTTCTTTGCTTAAAGTGCTTGAAACTTGTGTGCTGGGGACCGAGCCAAGGAGGCAGAGTAGAAACAGCACTTCCAAGGTGCGCTGCCCCACACCTCCTCCAAACAATGTGAAAGGGGAATTTGAACAACTTCTGGAGCCACAGCTCCCACAGAACAACACAGAGAAGCTAACCTCCTGCTGAGGAAAGCCCAGCAGCCCTGCAGGGAGCGACTAGCACAGCTCTCTGAGTGGGCAGCACAGTGCACTGGGAACCTACAGCCCAGCACTCTGGGGGCCGAGCCCATGAGCCGTGGTTTTAGCCCCAGGGCAGCTGGTCCAATAGCTAGCTGGAGGGACCCCAAAACACCAGCAGCTATGGCGATTCCAGAACTATCAGCGCAGATATGCCTAGGATAAAGTGAGAGGTTAGTGCCCTATGGACTTTTGGACCAGTATTTGGGGAACACATGGGCTTCCTCCCCTGGGGGCGAAAAGCTGCTGCACAAATGTAGCACAGAGGCCATTTTGCAGTGTTAGTGGCAGCTCCAGTTCCTGGTCTGCAAACTGTAGAGAGATATAGCAATCATTCTGGGGGTTAATCCCTCTTGCTTTAACCTGCTTGGATGTGGATTGTGGTCTGGGGTGGAGGTTTGGGGTGGGTATCCAGCTTGCCAGAGCATGTGGAGGCTTTACAGAGGCCACCCAACCTTCGGAAGTTGTGAAGACCCCACGTTTAGGACAGAAGCTCTCCTGTCTGGTGGCAGAGTCCTACTGTGTCAACAAGCCCAAAAGTCAAGTAATTAAGTGGCAACATACCTAGTCAAAGTAAACAAAATAAACAGAAAAATGCAACATTAGACTCCTATTTTGGGGGCAAAGAGGATCAAAGTATGGAATAGGAAGAGGACTGTGAGGTCAGAAATCCTGCACCAAAAGCCCCAAATGAAAATACAAGCTGGCTACTACCTTAAGAAGCAGATAAGAGAAGTGGGGGGAAATTGGGAAGAGAAATGAGAAAGATGCAAGAAAAGTATGAAATGACAGTCAACAGCCTGACTGAAGAAAACAACAGCTTAAAAATTAGACTAACTCAAATGGCAAAAGAGGCCCAGAAAGGCAATGAGGAGAAGAATGCCTTAAAAAGCCAAATTTGCCAGATTGAAAAAGAATCTCAAAAGCTCACTGAGGAGAATCACCCCCTTCAGAATTAGACTGGAGCAAATGGAAGCTAGTGAGTTTATGAGAAATCAAGATGCTGTTAAACATATCCAAACAAAGGAAAGAATAGAAGGCAATGTGAAATATCTCATGGGAAAAACCACTGACCTGGAAAATAGATCCAGGAGAGATAATTTAAAAATTATTGGACTAGCTGAAAGTCATGATCAAAGAAAGAACCTAGAAGTCATCCTTCAAGAAATTCTGAAGGAAAATTGCCCTGATGTTTTAGACCCAGAGGGCAAAATAGAGGTTGAAAGAATCCACCGATCGCTCCTGAAAAGGATCCCAACCCAGCAAAACTGAGTGTCTTGTTTCAGGGGGAAATATGGTCATTCAGTGGAATAGAGGACTTTCAAGCATTCTTGAGGAAAAAACCAGAGTTGAATAGAAAATTTGACATTTAGACACAAGAAGCAAGAGATGCTTGAGAAGGTAATCAGGGAAAAGAAATCAAAAGGAACATATCAAAGTTGAGCTATTAACATTCCCACATGGAAAGTGTAAATAAAGACTCCCTGTATATAGAAGATGGGATTTTAGCAGATTTAAAGGAAATTAAGAGGTATAGATAAGGAGGGAACACATTCCAGGAAGCGGGGGACAGCCAATGACAGTAAAAATGGAGTTTATTTTTTGAGGAATAGGGAGGAGGCTGGCAATATTGGATGGATGAGTATATGTGGGGTGGGATAGAGCATAACAGTTTGATGAAGTATTTAGGTCTAGGTTCAGGTTAAGAAAAGTTTTTGAGCCAAGCATTATATTTGAAACTGGAGGCAATATGGGGCCACTGGAGTTTTGTTGTTCTTACAGTCAGCCTCCATATCTTTTTGTTTGCTTGTTTGTTTTTTAGATTTTTAAAGATTTGTTAATTTACCCGTTTCAAGTTTGCAACATTCATTTCCATAAATTTTAGGTTTTCTTCCCCTCCCTCCTCCCTTCAATAACTTTCCTCCCAGGAAATGGAATGCAATATGATATGGGTTTGGGGTGGAGCCAAGGTGGTGTGGTAAAAGCAGGAAATTACTTGAGCTCATCCCCAATTACATCCAATACTTATAAAAAAATAAGTCTAAACAAATTTTAGAGCTACAGAACTAACACTATGACTGAGTGAAATACATTTCCAGCTGAAGTCATTTTGGCAAGCCAAAAGGGAAGGTCTATCACACAGGGCTGGGATCAGAGCACAGTCCCAAGTGGGCCACACCAGGAAATATTGGCAACACAGACGAGTTTGGAGCAGACATCAGAGGAATAAATCACTGGCAGCCATGGCAGTTTCCAGACTTCCAGACCGAGTAAAGTTAAAGAGAAAGTAAAAGTTCAATGGGAAAACTCTGTTGAAACTTGGTGATTGACAAGCATGGTTCACGCCTGTCCCTGGGACAGTGGAGGTAGTCATGGCTGCAGCAGCATGGCAGCTGCTTCCAGAGCTCCAGGCCCACAGATAGTGGGGAGACCAAGGCGATGACCAGAGGGCAATTACAGGAATCTATTTGCTGTCACTGAGCCAGGATTATTTTGTTTTGGCCTGCTTGTATATGGGTCACAGGCTCAGGTGGTGTTCAGAGGGTGTGGAGTGCTGACAAGGCAGTGTTATAAAACAGATTCAAAAGAATGAAAAAAATAGAAGGCAGTGTAAAATATCTCATTGGAAAAACCACTGATCTGGAAAATACATCGAGGAGAAATAATTTAAAAATTATTGGACTACCTAAAAGCCATGATCAAAAAAGGAGCCTAGACACCATCTTTCAAGAAATTATAAAGGAAAACTGCCCTAATATTCTAGAACCATAGGGTAAAAGAGAAATTGAAAGAATTCACTGATCACCTCTTGAAAAAGATCCCAAAAGAACTTCTAGGAAAATTATAGCCAAATTCTAGGGTTTCCAGGTCAAGGAGAAAATATTACAAGCAGTCAGGAGAAACAATTTGAGTATTGTGGAAACAAAATCAGGATAACACAAGATCTATCAGCTTTTACATTAAGGTATAGCATGTTATATTCCAGTTGTGAAAGGAGCTAGCATTAAAACCAAAATCACAAAAACCAGCAAAACTAAGTTTAATACCTCAGGGTGACAATAAACATTCAATGAAATAGAGGATTTTCTTTTTTTTAAACAAATGGTTTATTAACTTCTGTTTTACATCATTCATTTCCGTCAGATTTTAAGTTACACTCATTTTCCCCCCGTTATTCCCCTACCCACCCTCCCAGAATAGCAGTCCCAGAAGATATCGCATCCTCCAATCTGCTCTCTCCCATACCTTCTCCCATACCCCCTTCGACTTTTCCATTGGAGGAAGATGAATCTTGTGTCCCAATGCCTGCACATCTTATCACCCTATTACAAGCAAAAGTATATTAATAATAGTATTTATATATATTTGAAACTTTTAATGTTAAGACCTCGAATTTCAGATCCATTTCCTTCCTCCCTAGTTACGCATTCCCTCTTGGGAGATAAGTAATTCAGTATATGTTGTACATGTCTAGCTATGCAAAACATTATCATAGTAGATATATGGTACAAGGCTGCTTATAATTCCCTCCCACTCATCCCTCCCCCCACCTGGTCCATTCCCTACATGATCCTGTCCCTCTTCTATAGTGGGTATTTCCAACCTCCCCTCCCCCCAAGGATGCCCTCCCATCCATCATCCTTCCTCTCATCCCGCTTCCCCCTATTCTGCTGCAGGCTGAGATATCACATTTAGTATGTATGTCATTCTCTCCCTGAACCAAATTCAATGGGAATGTGGTTTTCCCTTTTTAGCCTTCCTATTCTCCCCCTCACTTGCAACCACTTCCCCTTGCTTCTTCTACATGGGGGAGTTTACCCTACCCTGTCTCTCCTCATCTCCTCTTGCCACTTTCCTCTCTCACCTTATAATTTCATCCCTTGAGTATTCTCTCTTCCCACCAAATTCAACCTATGCCCTCTATCCATATATAACTGTAACCATATACACACACATTCACATATGTATTCATATGACCACACACCCTTCTTCCATTATTTTCATAGTGAGAAAGATATCATCAGTCAAAGTTATTGATTTTCCATATAGGAATGTAAATAGTTCAACTTTGATAAGTTCCTTTTGATTTCTTTTCACTGATTACCTTCTCAGGCATCTCTTCCTTCTTGTGTCTAAATGTCAAATTTTCTATTCAATTCTGTTTTTTTCCTCAAGAATGCTTGAAAGTCCTCTATTCCACTGAATAACCATATTTTCCCCTGAAAGAAAATACTCAGTTTTGCTACGTAGGTGACCCTTGGGTTCATTCCGAGTTCTTTTGCCCTCTGGAATATCATATTCCATGCCCTTCAATCCCTCAGTGTAGAAGCTGCCATGTCCTGGGCTATTCTGATTGTGTTTCCACAATATTGAAATTTTTTCTTCCTGGCTGCTTGTAGTATTTTCTCCTTGATCTGGGGATTCTGGAACCTGGCTGTAATATTCCTGGCAGTTTTCTTTTTGGGATCTTTTTCAGGAGGTGATCGGTGGATTCTTTCAACCTCTATTTTGCCCTCTGGATCTAAAACATCAGGGCAAATTTCCTTGAGAATTTCTTGAAGGGTGGTTTCTAGGTTCTTTCTTTGATCATGGCTTTCAGGTAGTCCAATAATTTTTAAATTGTCTCTTCTGGATCTATTTCCAGGTCAGTGGTTTTTCCCATGAGATATTTCACATTGCCTTCTAATCTTTCATTTGTTTGGATCTGCTTAACAGCATCTTGATTTCTCATAAAGTCATTAGCTTCCATTTGCTCAAGAGTAACTCTGAAAGAATGAATCTCCTCAGTGAACTTTTGAGATTCTTTTTCCATCTGGCAAATTCGACTTTTTAAGGCATTCTTCTCCTCTTTGCCCTTTTGGGCCTCCTTTGCCATTTGAGTTAGTCTATTTTTTAAGGTGTTGTTTTCCTCAGTCAGGCTGTTGACCCTCATTTCATACTTTTCCTGCATCTTTCTCATTTCTCTTTCCAATTTTTCCTCTACTTCTCTTATTTGATTTTTAAAGTCCTTCTTAAGGTCCTCTATGGCCTACAACCTGCTCATGTTTTCCCCTGGGGCTTTTGGAGCAGGACTTCTGACCTCACAGTCTTTTTCCCGCTCTATACCCCCAAAATAGGAGCCTAGGGTTGCATTTTTCTGTTTCCTTTGCCTTGGCATGTTGCCACTCAATTGCTTGACTTTTGGGCTTGTTGCCACACTATGGCTTTAAGGCCAGATAGAGGAATTTTCGTCCCGAACGTGTGGGGGGCAACTTCCGTTTCTGGCGAGCTGTAAACCCACCCACAACTTCCACCCTAGCTCACAATCCAGATCCAGGGAGGTTAAAGCAAGAGCGATTACCCCCCAAGACTGATCTCTGGATCTCCCTACAATTAATTCACAGGCCAGGAGCTGGAGCTGCCTCTGAAAACTACAAAATAGTGTGTCTCCTCAGTGGTTCCTAGCCCCCAGGGGAAGAAGACAACGCATTCCCCAAATATCAGTCCCAAAGTCCATAGGACACTAACCTCTTACTTTGTCCTAGGCATTTTTATGTTGATAATTCTGGATTCGCCACAGCTGCTGGTGTTCTGGGGTTCCTCCAGCCAGCTGCTGGCCCTGCCGCCCTGGGGCTAAAACCTCGACTCATGTGGACCTGGGCTCGGCTTGGCTCCCCAAGCTCTGCGCGCTGCCAGGTCCCAGACCGCTGCTCTGGTCCTTCCTGCAGGGCTGCTGGGCTGTCCTCAGCGGGAGGTTAGCTTCTCTGTGTTGTTCTGTGGGTGCTGGGGTTCCAGAAGTTGTTCAGAGTCCCCTTTTACATCGTTTGGGGGGAATCTGGGGGCAGAGTTGCTTGGACGAGCTGTTTCTACTCCGCCATCTTATTTCTGTCCTGAAATAGAGGACTTTCAAGCATTAGTTGTTCTTATTTTTTTTATCTTTTGGGAGGGAGGAAGGCATTAAAATTGGGGTTAAGTGATTTGCCCAAGTCATAAAACTAGTAAGTGTCAAATGTCTGAGGATGAATTTGAACTCAGGTCCTCCTGACTCCAGGTTCAGTGGTCTATTCACTGTGCCACCTTGCTGCCCCACAAGCATTCTAGATGAAAAGAACCAGAGCTGAACATAAAATTCGACATTCAAATGCAAGAAGCAAGAGAAGCGTGAAAATGTAAACAGGAAAGAGACTTATTAAAGTTGAACTCTTTGCATTCCTACATGGAAAGATGATATTTGTAACTCATGAGACTTTTCTCAGTACCAGGATAGTTGAAGGGAAAACAAACACATGTATGTATGTATGTATATATGTATATGCACCTATAAATAATATATACATGTGTATATATAGATATGTCTTTGTATATATATGTATATGTACATATATACACATGTATATACATATAGTCATGTGTTTTTGGGTGAGTATACATAGACAGAGGGCATATAGTGAGTTGAAGATGTAGGGATGACATCTCAAAATTAAAATTAAAACGTCAGAGAGGTATATATTGGGAGAAAGAGAAAGGGAGGGATAGAATAAGGTAAATTATCTCACAAAAAAGAGGCATAGGGAAACAGTTACAATGGAGGGGAAGAGAAAAGAGGTGAAAGGGTATGATTCAAACTTACTCTCATTGGATACGATTTAAGGAGGGAATAAGATACACACTCAGTTGGGTATCTTGTCCTACAGGGAAGTAGGAGGGATGCCGATAAGAGGGGGGTGATAAAATGGAGGACAGATTGAGGGAGGGGTTATTTAGAAGCAAACACTTTTGAAAACAGAGTCAAAGGAGAAAATAGAATGAATGGGAGTATTGGGAAAGGATGGAGGGAAATAAAGTTAATGCTTTACAATATGACTTTTATGGAAGCGTGTAATGTGAAGAATGTGTGGGGGTATAAGAGAGGGAAGACTGGGGGAAGGGTCAATCAGTATGCTTGCTATCTTAAGGTACGGGGTAGGGCAGAAATGGGGAAAATTTTTTGAACACAAAATATTGTGGAAATGAATGTTAAAAACTAAAAATAACAAATGAAAAAACTAAATAAAGAAATTCTGAAAACAAGAATAGTAGAGCTATATCCATATGTGTGTGTGCATGTGTGTATGTATATATATATATATATATATATATACACATATAATATGAACTCTACTCCTTTATTCCTATTAAAGACATTTCATATTAGTGATTTTGCATAGAACAATTATAATGAATGGTAAAGACCACGAGAAAGAAACAACAAAACAAAACCAAGAAGAAAATAGTGTACTTCTTGATGCATTCTGACTCCTTAGTTCTTTATATGGATGTGGATGGCATTTAACATCATGGGCTCTCTGGAACTGTTTTAGATCCTTGCTTCACTGAGAAGGGATAAGTCTATCAAAATCAGTAATCATACACTCTGATTCTTTCTGTGAACAATATTCTCCTGGTTACACTCACTTCACCTGGCAATTGTTCATATAAGTTTTTTTTTTTTTTTTCCCACCAGGATTTTCTAAAGTCTGCCTGTTCTTATTTTTAATAGGCTATTTTTCCTTTATTTCTTTTTTTGTAATTTGTTTAATTTTAGTTTGCAATATTCATTTCCACAAGATTTTGAGTTGCAAATTTTCTCCCCATCTGTCCTCTACCCTCCACCACCAAGATAGGAAGCCTACTGAATACCCCTTCCCATAATCTGCTTTGTCTTATACCACCAAAACCCTCTGTCTAGTAGGACAGGATGGATTTCTATATCTCAGTGCATGTATACCTTATTCCAGGTTTTATGTAAAAACAAAACAAAACAAAACATTTCTTCCCATTTGTTTTTAAAACTGATTTCCAATTGTTTCCCTTCTTCCCTCCTCAGTCACCCCCACTGGAAAGATAAGCAATTCCTTATAGACTGTACGTGTGTAGTTTTGCAAAACGTTTCCATAGTAGACATATTATGAAAGAATAACTATATTTCCCTCCATCCTATCCCACCCCCCCATTTATTCTATTTTCTACTTTGACCGTGTTCCTTTTCAAAATTGTGTGCTTCTAAATATCCTATCCCCCAATGTGCCTTCCCTTCAATCATCCCACTTTTTATCCCCTTCCCCACTATTTTCCTGTGGGGTAAGATATCCAATTGAGTGTGTATGTTATTCCCTCCTTAAGTTAAATTCAATGAGAGTATGGTTGACCCATTCCCTTTCACCTTCCTGCTCTTCCCCTCCAGTGTAAGAATTTTCTCTTGCCTCTTTTATATGAGATAATTTACACTATTCTCTCTCTATATCTTTCAATCATTACATTCTTCTCTCACCTCTTAATTTAAATCTTTTATATATCATCCTTTCCTATTAAACTTATTCTTTGCCCTCTCTTTGTATACATGTCCATATATATATATATATATATATATATACATATATGTATGTATGTATGTATATATATATACACACACAAATCACATATACATTTATACACACACATCCTCCTATATGAACATATATATGTGTGTAAGCAAACACACACACAGATCCCATCAACTATCCTCATACTGAGAAAATTATCATGAGTTACAATTATCATTTTTCCATTAAGGAATTTAAATAATTCAACTTTGATAAATTTCTTATGATTTTTTTCCATGTTTACCTTCTCATGGTTCTCTTGCTTCTTATATTTGAATATCAAATGTTCTATTCAATTCTACTTTTCTCATCAAGAATGTTTGAAAGTCCTCCATTTCATTGAATGACCATATTTCCCCCCAAAATATCATGATACTCAGTTTTGCTGGGTTGGGGATTCATGCTTTTAATCCTAACTCCTTTGACCTCCAGAATATCATACTCCAAGCACTTTGATCTTTTAATATAGTAGACGTTAGATTTTGTGTTATCCTGATTGTGTTTCTATAATACTCAAATTATTTCTTCCTAGCTGCTTGTAATATTTTATCCTTGACCTAGGAACTCTAGAATTTGGCTATAATATTCCTAGGAGCTTTCTTTTTTGAATCTCTTTCATGAGGTAATCTGTGAATTCTTTCAATTTCTATCTTGAGCACTCATTCTAGAATGTCAGGGCAATTTTCCTTGAGAATTTATTTTCTTTCTTTCTTTCTTTTTTTTTTTTTTTTGCTTTTTGGAAGGCAATTGGGGTTAAGTATCTTGCCCAAGGTCACATGGCTGGGTTGTGTGTGTGTGTGTGTGTGTGTGTGTGTGTGCCCACACTCAAGCACCTGTTAAGTCTCTGAGGCTGGAGGCAAACTCAGGTCCTTCTGACAACAGGGCCGATGTTCTATTCACTGTGCCACCTAACCGCCCCGAGAATTTCTTGAAGGATGATTTCTAGGCTCTTTTTTTGATCATGGCTTTCAGGTAGTCAAATAATTTTTAAATTATCTCTCCTGGATCTATTTTCCAGGTCACTGGTTTTTCCAAAGATATATTTCACATTGCCTTCTATTTTTTTCATCTGCTTGGAACTGTGTTATAATATCTTCATTTTTCATGAAGTCATTGGCTTCCATTTACTGCAATCTAATATTGAAAGAATTATGCTCTTTGGTGAGTTTTTGAAATTACTTTTCCATCTGGCAAATTCGACTTTTTAAGTCATTTCTTTTTTCCTCTTTGGCTTTTTGGGCCTATTTTGCCATTTGAGTTACTCAATTTTTAAGGTATTATTTCCTTTAGTACTTTTTGGTCTTTATTAGCAGGCTGTTGACTCTCTTTTCATGATTTTCTTGCATCATTCTCATTTCTCTTTCCCATTGTTCCTCCACTTCTCTTACTTGATTTTCAAAATACTTAGTGAGCTCCTCCATAGCCTGTAACTAGCTCACATTTTTTCTTGGAAACTTTCAATGCAGGGCTCCTTTTAGTTCCATGTTTTGACCCTTTTTGTCCCCAAAAAAGTATTCTATTGTCTGATTGCACTTCCTCTCCTTGCTCATGTTGCTAGCCCATTACTTGACTTTTGTGCTCTTTGCCATGGTAGAACTCTGCTTCCAGAGTGGAGAGCTTTGTCCCAAACAGCTGGGATTTTCACAAATGTTGTCATAGGTCTGAAAAGGGCAGCCACTCTATAGCCACCACAAACTCTGGCATTTCTCCCCCCAGGATTACCACCCAAAACAGCACCATGGATCCAGGCAGGTCAAAGCAAGAATTATTATCCTCTAAATGCTTGCTTGGTCCTGCTATGATCTGCAGGCCATGTGCTCTGGAGGCAGCCATGTGGCAGTACATGTGGCACCTACAGAGGTGCCATGCCTCTGCCTCCCCTTGCCATGGGGGCAGGGACCAGACTGCTCTTCCATCACAAATTACAACAGAATTCCCCACTCCTATTTTTACTTTCTCTTTGGCATTTATGGGTTGAGAAGTCTGGAAATTGCTACGGCTGCCAGGGATTCACTCTCCTAAAGTCGGCTCCTGCTAGTCTGGGCCACAGGTTGGGGCCGCCCTGGCTCAGTGAGGTGGTACTGCACTGAGCTCCCTGATTGGTGCAATAGACCCTTCCTGTTGGCTTGCTATGCTGGCTTCAGAGGGAGATTTGTTTTTCTTTGTCCTTTTTTGGGTTCTGTGGCTCTAAAATGTGTTTAAAGTCATATTTTACAGGTATTGGAAGTGGTTGTGGTGGGAGTACAGTGGATTTCCTGCTTGTACTCCACCATCTTGACTCACTCCCTGCCTCATCATTTCCTACAGCACAGAAACATGACTTGTTCAGCCATTTCCCAGTTGATGGGCATCCCCTCAAATTTCAGTTCTTTGCCCCCACAAATAGAGGTGCTATAAATATTTTGGTACAGGTGGGTCCTTTCCCCACTTTCATGATGTATTTGTGATACAGCCCTAGACGTGGTATTGCTGGGTCTAAACATATGCACGTTTTGATTGCCTTTTGGTCATAATTCAAAGTTTCTTTCCATAATGGTTGGGTCAGCTCACAGCTCCACCAACAATGAATCAGTGTTCCAACTTTTCCATATCTTATTCAACATGTGTTATTTTCCTGTTTTGTCACATTAGCCAATCTGATAGGTGTGATGTGGTACCTAAGAGTTACGTCAATTTGCAATTCCCTAATCAATAGCAGTTGTAGTACCAAATCAATATTCACAGACTGATGGTGACTGTAAATATGCTGGCATAGTTCTCAATAACAAAATATAACAGACTTTTCATATAGAAATTTATTAAGACACCAGAAAATAAAATCCCAACACTAGAAAGTTAAATCCATCATAGTAGCAAAGAAATTATTACACCAGAACAGAGCATGAAGCGACACTGTCCTTTGACCTTCCCACAAACCAACACTCACAAGTCGGACTGTCTACCTGGGTGACTTATTATTTCCCTCTAGCTCCAACTGCTCTCACTCCAAGCTCCCTGTGGGCTCTGCTGCATCCTTTAGTAAACTCCTCACACCGAAGGCTCCATGTGATTACATTCAGCATAATAGGGGCAGGCGAAGTCTTCAAAAGCACGGAAGGTCTTCAAATTTTCTTTAGTCTCTGGGTTTTGCAATCACTTTCGGCACTTCTATCTTTTAGCTTTGAGAGAAAAGATAAACAATTTCAACCCCAATTCAGTTTATTGGAGGGAAAACTCTGAGAAGATGACACGAAAGGAACTGTCAGTTTCCATCATATCCCTGTCCCTAGCTTACACTAACTTCAGGCAACTTCTCTCTTGGTTGAGATGCTAACTTTACTCTCAATGGGAGAACACTTTCATTATATATTATCTGGTATATATTCGCCTACGAATAGTTTTTCTGACTTCTGATTTTTTTAAATTGAATTGGGTAAATGGATTTCTTTGATTATTACTATATTTCTTCATTGCTGAATGGGTATGTGGGGGGGGAGTCCAGTCTGGGATGCAATACTTGGGGTTCTGCTTTCCCCATCAGAAAACAGTTATCAGAAGTTAGATTGAACTTGAAGAGCATATCCCCTAGACAGGAAATATTTAAGAGATAGTTATGATTCCAGTCTCTCACTGAGGAAAACAGAGTGGCCAAGTATTTTATTCCAAACTACTGTTTCCCCACCTGGTTGAAATTAAAGTCTCTTTTGAGGAAGAATCTGGGGAGGAGACAAATATGTATTCTGCCTCCCTTCAAGCCTGGCACCTCATTGCCACCCCAAACCCCACCTTTTTCTGGAATTTTCTATACTAGGGACACAACTTAATACAATGAAAAAGCACAACAGATTTGGAATGAGCAAACCTGGATTTCAATTCTGGCTCACCCACTTGCGAACCAGAGCTGTCCTGTCTATTCTGACATGTTACCTCACCTTATAAAATATAAGCACTTTGAGAGCAGCTGATATTCCTTTTTGTGTCTTTTTATCCACAGTTTCTAGATCATTGGCTTGCATATAGAAGGTACTTAGTAAATACATATTAATTGATCCCACTGGCTAGCCTAAAGAACCATAAGCCTGAAGCTCTGGCAAAATCCCTAGTTTTATCTTGTCTTTATCCTTCCTTGATCCACATTATAATTACAAGCAATTACTCTAGTTTAGTTATTTTTGTATTTTGGGGTGATGATGAGGAGGAGAGGGGGAAGCACTATTTCAGTGTCCTTGCCTTAGTGTCTTTGTTTTCTCAGCCACATAACAATGATGGTATCTCTCAAGTTGGACACCATAGTCTTTCCTTATCCCCACAAATGACTACTGCTTTACAACATTATTTAGTCTTAATTCTCCTATAAAACTTCCTTTAAGTCACAGAGTATATACAATGAATAGGCAAAGAAGGAACTGTAAAAATAGTTTTAACTATAACTATATAGCTAGTTATAACAATAACTAACTATAAAATAACAAAGTTGTAGTATTCCATTCTTGTCCTCCTACGCTCTTGATTTTTTTGTACCTGGTACTTAATGATTTCAATCTTCCTCATCATGTCTACACAGAGAAGATAGACTAAAATATTTTAGGCAATTTACATCGGGCATCATGGATAAAATGTTGGCTATGGAGTCAGAAAGACTTAGGTTCAAACCTAGCCTCGATCACGTACTAGATTTGTGACCTGTGTCTCAGGGTTGTTCTTAGAATGAAAAGAAATAATGTTTGTAAAAGGATTTTGTAAACCTTAAAACAGTATGTCAGTGTTAGCTATCACCAACATCATCACCATCACCTTCACCATCATCATAATCATCATCATTATCATCATCTCTGAGAAAAGGTTAAATTATGGAAAAACTTAAATACTAACCAAAATGCATCTATTAAAATATGTTATCCAGACATATTTTAGTAGTACAGGACACATCATAGACAAGTGAAATATCCAGAGATTTCATTTGTCTATGATGTGTCCTGTACTACTGGCAGGACTAATTTGACAGTTGACTATGTATCACCTGATCTCTAATTGCCTATTAGACATATCCATGTGAATATTTCCTACACATCTCAAACTTAATATGTCCAATATAGAACTTATCTTTCCAGCTGAAATTCATTCTTCTTTTTAATGTTTCTATTATGAAAACCATCTCCATTTTTCTACTAAATCAGGTCATGTTTGACTCTATTTTCTTTTAAGCCTGTAATTAAATCAGTTGAAAAGTCTTATCAATTTAATCTCCTTAGCATCTCTCATAACCACTCTCTTCCATCTCCACAACTATACCACAAATACTCTAATTCACGCTCCCATTGTTTCTCTTTTATATTATAATAGCCTCCTAATTGATCTCACATCATCTCTCACTCTTAACTACCCTCCAAATTTATTTAGTGAATGTTAAGGGCTCTCGGGCCACAGGTTCAAGGCCGGGCCAGGCCCTAGAGAGCTGAGGCAGCAGGAGGCCAGTCCTGCTGGAGGGCCCTGGGTGGGGGGACCGCCTTGGCTGGAGGCCACGAACAGGCCAGGGTCCCGCAATGCAGGGGCAGGGGTTAGGGCTCACTGTGAGCATCCCTGGGGCCTGGGCCAGGTCCGGGCGTGGGTCGGGGCCATAAATGGCTTCAGCACGCTGGAGGACAGCCAGGAAGGGCCTCCAGCCCGAGCCCCT
Source organism: Gymnobelideus leadbeateri (assembly GCA_011680675.1). Classification (NCBI taxonomy): domain Eukaryota; kingdom Metazoa; phylum Chordata; class Mammalia; order Diprotodontia; family Petauridae; genus Gymnobelideus; species Gymnobelideus leadbeateri. The sequence continues at coordinate 93,522 of WOXC01002462.1, read as the reverse complement.
GCCCCATGCCCACCACCTCACCCGTGCCTGCCTCTGCCTAGGGCCAGAGCTGCTGCCTGATCTAGGATGGGAAGGGACTCCTCCTTTAGCAAGAGGATCCAGAAGAGCATCTCGCAGAAGAAACTCTGACTGAGCATCAAAAAGAGTGTAAGAAATCTGTATATCTGTGATTTTCACAAAAGTTTCATCTAGAGTGTACTAAATAAAAGGAAGCAAAAGACCGGTGATGATGGTGGAGATTTTCCTGAGCATGAAACAGAAATCCCTGAGGTTGATTTGTACTAGTTGCAGGTGAATAAGTTGAGGTGCTACAAAAGGCATTACAAGTTGCAGACCAGGCAAGGATTCAACAAGGCCCAACTATCAGAAACCATCAGTCGCCATTCTGGAATATCCCAGTGAATGAGAAAGAGACCCTTGCTTATTTCATCTATACAGTAAAGAGTAACAAAAGTAGGCTGGATGAAAAAGCAGGGAGTAACAAGTGACTGGAATGATGAAGAGTCTGATTGTAAAGACATTAAGTACAATACTTAGTGGACTGGTGATACCTTGTAAAATTGTACCTATAAAGATTGTTAAATTCTACTGTAAATTTAAGGGGGGGGGGGAAGTGTGAATGCTGGAAGAATTCAACTTTCAGTTCAGTTCAATGAAGATTCATTAAGTACCTACTATATATGTAAGGCCTTTTGTGGCCAGGAGTAGTGTATTCTATTGCTTCAATATGTATATAGAAAGACTTTTCTTTAAGACTGGATTGAGAAATAAAGTCAAGCACTATTACATGACTGTGGCAGGCTATGATGCAACAGATTACAGTGTTAAATCATTTTTTCTGGAAATGTGGGATCTAATATTTTATAAATCAAACAATTCAATAACTACCCTAGAGCCAGATGGCCAACCTGTTGGGACCTAGCCATAGACGCCAGGGAAGTAGCAGATGAGGATTAAGGTATATGGGCAGAAGGATATTTGTACTTTCATGTCACCTGCCCAGGGCCCAGAATTCCCCCATTTCTCACCAGTTTTGCAGTTCCCTGGAGTCAGCCAACTCATCCTTCTGAACCCATTGGAAATCTGCTTCCACACCACCAACACAGTGCCTTGCCTGGATTAGGCACTCAGATAAAGATCTGTTGCTTCATTGAGCACCAAAAAATACCAAATGTGAACAGCTGCCACAGATTTCTTCTGTTGAATGGGTGGGAAAGATTAGTGCCATGCTTCAGGTAGGAGTTGGACTTCCCAACTCTAAGATTCTGTGACCTTCTTTTGGAGAGAGTGAAAGAAACACAAGTATTTGGTGTGTTAAAAAAAAAGTTAAGGCACAACCATGACACACTTCTCCACTGCTTGGAACTAAAACCTTGCACAATCTGACAACTTTCCAGGACGACTGAACATTGCTTTCCCTTAAAAAACCTTATTCTCTAGCCAAAATGTCTTACTTCATAATATCTAGTATTTATATGGAACTTTAGGGTAAGAAAAGCTCTTTTCACATTTGATCTCATTTGATCCACACAACCATCCAGGGAGATAGGTAGTATCATTATCTTCTATTTACAGATGGACAAACTGAGATAGGCAAAGGTAAAATGACTTGGCCAGGGTCACATACCTAGTAAGTATGTAAGGTCAAATTAGTATTCATCATTCTGACTACAATCCACTGTGCCATCCAGCTGCCCATTCCCACTATACCATATTCCACCTCTTTTCTGTCTTTGGATAGTCTGTCCACCTGACACAGTAGCCTGAAATGCTTTCTCTTCTCATGTCTGACCCTTGGAAACCCTAATTTCCTTTAAGATTTAACTTAAGTACTGTCTCTTTCAAGAGACGTCATGTGATTCTTGCAGGTTTTAGTTCCCTTCCCTGTCACTGTGCGTTTTTTTTTTTTTTATACATGTTCTTTGTACTAAGATTATACTAATTCACCAGTAGATTGCAAGCTCTTTTAAGGTAAGGACTATCTGATGTTTGTATGTCAATACTCAGTGTCTAGCACAGCGCATATTTGTGTTATAAAAAGAACTTGTTACGACTCCTTCTTTTCTAAGTTTCCTGAATAGTTTGTAAAGTATTGAAGTCAATTGTTCTTTAAATGATTTTAGATTAGGTCAAAATTACCTGGTCACCTCTAAATCTGAAATGGAGAAGCAAAACTCCTTTTTAAATTCTGTAACTACTTGAGGCATCTGGGATTTAAAAGTGTTGCTTAAACGAAACAGGTATATTGTTTGTATGTAAGTTCCCTTGGTTATCTTGGTGATATGTACCTGACAATGTAATTGTGTCTTTTTGTATTAATTGAGCCTAGGCCTGTGTGGCTAAGAAAATTGAATTATTTGTTTGAACCTAGTCTTGCATGGCTAGAAGTGAAGCTTTATATGTAAAACTGTTTCTGAGTAGTTGATTCTGTTTCTCAGTCCTATGATATTTCTGATGATGCCTTGCTTAGGTCTCTCCAAGCTCTCCTGAACATCCAGGAAGCAGTTTGTGCCATCTACCAGACTGCTTCACAGAATCTCCTGAAAGAGACATTGTGCCCACATCAAGGGGACCACCATTCCAGACCAATGGACAACTGAAGCAACCAGAGACTTGAAGTTAGAACTTAAGAGGCAGCCATGATGTCTTTTCTGTTTGTATTTTTACCCCTTGCTATTGTTAGTAATTCCTATAGCCTCCTGCTTGATTAATTGCTTATCCATATATGTTAGTAAATGGATTCTGGTGGTCAAACATTTTGCCCCTTGGCCTCCATTGAGTCCAAGTTCTAGTTATGTCCTTGAAAAGGGGGGAGTGAAGTGGCAGTTAGATTCCCATAATGCTAGCTCCTACACAAGGCCTCTCACAAGGCCCCTCAGGGGCCCCCAAGAACCTAGAGAAAAGGTATGACCATTTTGAAACCTCACCTTTCACCTGCCTTGTAACCAAGATGTAACTAAAACAAAGAACTGCCCCGTTAGCTTGCAGCCCCCCTTAGTTTACATCCCTATGTAGCAACAGTTGCCTTGCTGACCACTGTTTGTTTCAGGAAGTACTTTTTTACTGTATATAAGCTTGCTGGACAGACTTCTCAGGGCTGCCTCCCCCTTTGGGGATAGCCACTGGCTAATAAAATACCCCCCAAAATATTAATTGGCTATGCAGTCTTGTATTTGCACTAAATGTCCATTACATACCTATGGTGACATCTAAAAGATATATAGATAAATTGAAAGTGTGGGTATAAATTACACAAAATGATCATAAGATACCTTATTAAGGGTTCCAAAGGGACTGCAATGAAAGAATAGGAAAGAACAAAGCAGAAAAGGGTAAAGTATTCCACACAAAGAGGCATAAAAACATTATAGTAGAGGGAAAGAAGGGAGGGAGATGAGCATTATATGATCTTTTCCCTCATTGGTTCTGGTGCAAGGAGGGAATAACAAAATAAGTTAAATATAGAACTCTATCGAGAAGAGACATAAAACTTATAATAGAGGAAAAGAGGGGAGGGAAAGGAACTTTGCATGAGATCTGTTCTTGGCAATTGTGGTTTGAAGCAGAAATAACATACTACATTAAGTAGAAAAGCTTATCATACCCTACAAGCAGTAGGAGGGGTAAGGGTGGGAATAAGAATGGGGGGTTGGTTAGAAGGGAAGGAAGAAGTAGTAAGGGGGAAGGGCAGGAAAAGGGAGGGGACTGATAAGTAGTGAATACTGAGGGAGGTGGTGGTCAAAAGAAAAACTCTTTAGGAGGGGATGGGAGAAGGGGAGGAAAATAATAGAATAAACAAGGGAGGGAATAGGATGGAGGGAAACATACAGATACTAATCATAATTGTGAATGTGAATGGGCTGAACTCTCCCATAAAATGGAGGCAGATAGCAGAATGGATTAAAAATGATAATCCTAAAATATGCTTTTTACAAGAAACATATCTGAAACAGCGGGATACACACAGGGTAAAGGTAAAAGGATGGGGTTTAATATGTCATGCCTCAGCTGAAGTAAAAAAAAAAAAGAGGGGTAGCAATCCTTATCTCTGATAAAGCAAAAGCAAAAATAGATCTAATTAAAAGATATAAGGGGGGAAACTATATGCTCCTAAAAGGCACCATTGAAAATAAAGCATTATCATTATTAAACATTTATGCACCAAGTGGAATAGCATTCAGATTTCAAAAGGTGAAGTTAAGGATGTTAGAGGAAGAAATAGATAGTAAAACTATTCTAGTGGAGGGTTTCAATCTCCCCCTCCCTGAGCTGGATAAATCTAACCTCAAAATAAACAAGAAAGAAGTTAAGGAGGCAAATAAATTCTTAGAGAATATATATATATATATATATATATATATATATATATATATATATATATATATATATATGCCAGAACTCTGGAGAAAATTGAATGGGGATAAAAAAGGAATAAAAGAATATACCTTCTCAGAGGTACTTGGCACATATACAAAAAAGTGACCATGTACCTAGGCATAAATACCTCACAATTAATTGCAGAAAGGCAGAAATATTAAATGCATCCTTCTCAGATCATGATGCAATAAATAGTATATTTTTAAAAGGGCATGGAATGATAGAATAAAAACTAACTGGAATTTAAATAACTTAATCCTAAAATGTGTGGGTCAAAAAAAGTAATTATAGAAACAAAAAACAACTTCATTCAAGAGAATGACAATAATGAGACAACATACAAAATCTTGTATAATACAGCCAAACCAATTCTTAAAGGAAATATTATATCCCAGAAGGCATACATTAATAATATAGGGAAAATGGAGGTCAATATATTGGGCATGAAACTGAAAAAGCTAGAAAAATAACAAATTGAAAATCCCAATTAAATACTAATTTAGAAATAATGAAAACCAAAGGAGAGATAAATAAAATTGATTTTAAGAAAACTATTGAATTAACAAATAAAGCTAAGAATTGGTATTAGGAAAAAACTATTAAAATTGATAGACCTTTAGTCAATATAAAAAAAGAAAGAAGAAAACCAAATTATGAGTATTAAAAATGCAAAGGGTTAAACCACATCCAATTGAGAGGAAATTCAAACAATAATTATGCACAAAAATTGGATAATCTTAGTGAAATTGATGAATATTTACAAAAATATAAGTTGCCCAGACTAACTGAATAGTAAGTAAATTACTTAAATAACCCCATCTCTGGAAAAAAAAAAAAAATTGAACAACCCATCAATGAACTTCTTCAGAAAAATTCTCCAGGGTCAGATGGTTTTAGTAATGAATGCTACCAAACATTTAAAGAACAATTGACTTCAATATTTTATAAACTATTCAGGAAACTTAGAAAAGAAGGAGTCCTAACAAGTTCTTTTTATAACACAAATATGGTACTGATTTTTAAATCAGGAAGAGACAAAAAATAGAAAGAAAATTACAGACCAATTTCCCTCATGAATATAGATGCAAAAATTCTAAATAAAATACTGGCAAAAACACTGCAGCAATTCATCATTAGAATAATACACTCGGATGAGGTAGTATTTATTCCAGGAATGCAAGGGTAGTTGAATATCAGGGAAACTATCAATATAATTGACCACTTCAACAACAAACTAGCAGAAACCATATGATTATCTCAATAGATGCAAAAAATGCCTTTGACAAAATACAACACCCATTCATATTAAAATACTAGAAAGTATAGGAATAAATGGAGCTTTCCTTAAAATAATAAGTAGCATCTATTTAAAGCCATAAGCAAGTATAGTACATAAAGGAGATAAGCATTTCTAATAAGATCAGGGTGAAACAAGGATGTCCACTATCACCCCTTTTATTTATTTGGTACTAGAAATGTTAGCAGTAGTAGCAATAAGAGAAGAAAAAAAATTGAAGTAATTAGATTAGGCAAAGAAGAGACTATGCTATCACTCTTTGCAGATAATATGATGATATACTTAGAGAATCCTAGAGAATTAAGTAAAAAAGTATTTCAGATAATAAACAAATTTGTTAAAGTTGTAGGATATAAAATAAATCCTAGCAATTCCTATATCTCTCTAATTAAATCCAATAGCAAGAGATAGAAAGAGAAATCCCATTTAAAGTTCCTGTAGACATTATAAAATATTTGGGAATCTACCTGCCAAAGCATTCCCGAGTCTTATATGAACACAATTATGAAACACTTTTCACACATATAAAGTGAGATCTAACTAAAGGGAAAAATCATCAATTGATTGTGGGTGGGTATATCTAATATAATAAAAATGACAATTTTACCTAAATTAAATTACATATTTAGTGTCATACCAATCAATCTACCAAAAAATTACTTTGTAGAGCTAGGAAAAATAGTGGCAAAACTCATTTGGAAGAACAAAAGGTCCATAATATCAAGGAATTAATGAAAAGAAATGCTAGGGAAGGTGGCCTAACCATACCAAATTTTAATCTGTATTATTATTATTATTATTATTATTATTATTATTATTATTATTATTATTATTGCTATTGCTATTTGGAGGGCGATTGAGGTTAAGTAACTTGCCCAAGGTCACACGGCTAGGTTTTTTTTTTTTTTTATTTGTATGTGCGTTAAGTGTCTGAGGTCGGATCCTAACTCAGGTACTTCTGACTCCAGGACCAGTGCTCTACTCACTGCGCCACCTAGCCGCCCTTTAATCTGTATTATAAAGGGGCAGCCATCAAAACCATTTGGTACTGTTTGAGGAATAGAGTAGTGGGTCCATGGAATAGATTGGGTACATGTGACTCAGCAGCCAATTATAATAGCAATCTACTGCTTGAAAACACAAGGACCCCGGTTTTGGGGATAAGAAAGCACTATTTGAAAAAAAAAATGCTAAGAAAACTGGAACATAGTATGGCAGCAATTGTGCTTAGAACAATATCTAATACCATACAACAAAACAAAGGCAAAATGGGTGCATGATCTAGTTCTAAATGCTGGTAATGTAAGCAATCTAGGAGAGCAAGGGATAGTTTACCTGTCAGATCTCTAGAAAGGGGTAGACTTCATGACAAATCAAGAGTTAGAGAGCATTATAAAATGCAAAATGGATAATTTGGATTACATGAAATTGAAAAGCTTCTGTACAAATAAAGCAAATTTTACCAAGATTGAGAGAGAAGTGGTAAATTGGGAAAGAATTTTTACAACCAGTGTCTCTGATAAAGGCTTTATTTTTAAAATATCCAAAGAATTGGGTCAAATCTATGAGAATACAAGCCACTCACCCAACTGATAAATGCTCAAAGGATATGAACAGGCAGTTCTCAGAGAATGAAATTAAAGATATTTATAAGCATATGAAAAAATGTCCTAAATCATTAGCGATTAGAGAAATGCAAATTAAATCAACTCTGAGGCAACACATCGCACTAGCCAGATTGGCTAAGATGACAAAACAGGAAAATGATAAATGCTGGAGCAGAAAATGTGGAAAAATTGGAACACTAATGCATTATTGGTGGAGCTGCGAACTGATTCAGCCATTCTGGAGAACAATCTGGAACTATGCCCAAAGGGCTATAAATAAGTTCATACCCTTTGACCCAACAATACCACTTCTAGCGTTATATCCTATAGAGATAATGGAACAGGGAGAAGGAGTCATATGTACAAAAATATTTATAGGAGCTCTTTTTGTGGTGTCAAAGAATTGGAAATCAAAAGGATGTCCATCAATTGGGGAATCGCTGTATATGTTGTGGTATATGAATGTAATGGAATACAACTGTGGTATAAGAAATTATGAACAGATGGACTTCATAACAAACTGGAGAGCCTTATGTAAATTGATGCTGAGTGAGAAGAGCAAAACCAGGAGAATTACGTACACAATCACAGACACAATGTCCATTTGACGACTAACTTCAATAGACTGGGCTCCTCTCAGCAATGTAAGACAATTCCAACAGACTCATGATTGAAAGAGATATCCTCATCCAGAGAAAGAGATGCAGAGTCAGAATGCAAACAGAAACATACTACTTTCAGTTTTTCTTTTTCTTTTCTTGTTTTGTTTCCTCTTTCCTACTGATCATTCCATCAATTATAGTCCTTCTTTACAACCTTATTTTTTTGTGACCTTTAAACAAATGCTTTATTAACTTCTGTTTTACATCATTCATTTCCGCCAGATTTTGAGTTACAATCATTTTCCCCCCATTATTCCCCTACCCAGCCTGCCCGAATAGTAGTCCCACAAGATATCACTTCCTCCAATCTGCTCTCTCCCATACCTGATCCCATACCCCCATCGACTTTTCCATTAGAGGAAGGTGATTCTTTGTGTCCCAATGCCTGCACATCTTATCTCCCTATTACAAGCAAAAGAGTTATTAATAATAGTATTTATATATATATATTTGAAACATTTAATGTTAAGACCTTGAATTTCAGATCCATTTCCTTCCTCCCTTGTCACCCATACCCTCTGGGGAGATAAGTAATTCAGTATATGTTGTACATGTCCAGCTATGCAAAACATCATCATAGTAGATATATTGTACAAGGCTGCTTATAATTCCCTCCCACTCATCCCACCCCCCACCTGGTCCATTCCCTACATGTTCCTGTCCCTCTTCTATAGTAGGTACTTCCAACCTCCCCTCCCCTCAAGGATGCCCTCCCATCCATCATCCCTCCTGTCATCCCCCTTCCCCCTATCCAGCTGCAGGTTGAGATATCCCATTTAGTATGTATGTCATTTTCTCCCTGAACCAAATTCAATGTGAATGTGGTTTTGCCTTTTTAGCCTTCCTTATTCTCCCCCCTCCTTTGCAACCACTTCCCCTTGCTTCTTCTACATGGGATAGTTTACCCTACCCTGTGTCTCCCCATCTCCTCTTGCCACTTTCCTCTCTCACCTCATAATTTCATCCCTTGAGTATTCTCCCTTCCCAACAAATTCAACCTATGCCCTCTATCCATATATAACTGTAACCATATACACACAATTCACATATGTATTCATATGACCACACCCCCTTCTTCCATGATTTTCATAGTGAGAAAGATATCATCAGTCACAGTTATTGCTTTTCCATATAGGAATGTAAATAGTTCAACTTTGATAAGTTCCTTTTGATTTCTTTTCCCTGATTACCTTCTCAGGCATCTCATCCTTCTTGTGACTGGATGTCAAATTTTCTATTCAATTCTGGTTTTTTCCTCAAGAATGCTTGAAAGTCCTCTATTCCACTGAATGACCATATTTGACCCTGAAACAAAATACTCAGTTTTGCTGGGTAGGTGACCCATGGGTTCATTCCCAGTTCTTTTGCCCTCTGGAATATCATATTCCATGCCCTTCAATCCTGCAGTGTAGTAGCTGCCAGGTCCTGGGCTATTCTGATTGTGTTTCCACAATATTGAAATTGTTTCTTCCTGGCTGGTTGGAGTATTTTCTCCTTGATCTAGGGATTCTGGAACCTGGCTATAATATTCCTGGGAGTTTTCTTTTTGGGATCTTTTTCAGGAGGTGATCGGTGTATTCTTTCAACCTCTATTTTGCCCTCTGGATCTAAAACATCAGGGCAATTTTCCTTGAGAATTTCTTGAAGGGTGGTTTCTAGGTTCTTTCTTTGATCATGGCTTTCAGGTACTCCAATAATTTTTAAATTGTCTCTCCTTGATCTATTTTCCAGGTCAGTGGTTTTTCCCATGAGATAATTCACATTGCCTTCTAATCTTTCGTTTGTTTGGATCTGCTTCACAGCATCTTGATTTCTCATAAAGTCATTAGCTTCCATTGGCTCCAGTCTAACTCTGAAGGAATGAATCTCCTCAGTGAACTTTTGAGATTCTTTTTCCATCTGGCAAATTCGACTTTTTAAGGCATTCTTCTCCTCATTGCCCTTTTGGGCCTCCTTTGCCATTTGAGTTAGTCTATTTTTTAAGGTGTTGTTTTCCTCAGTCAGGCTTTTGACCCTCATTTCATTATTTTCCTGTATCCTTCTCATTTCTCTTTCCAATTTTTCCTCCACTTCTCTTATTTGATTTTTAAAGCCCTTCTTAAGGTCCTCTATGGCCTGCAACCCGCTCATGTTTTCCCCTGGGGCTTTTGGATCAGGACTTCTGACCTCACAGTCCTTTTCCTGCTCTATGCCCCCAAAATAGGAGTCTAGGGTTGCATTTTTCTGTTTCCTTTGCCTTGGCATGTTGCCACTTAATTACTTGACTTTGGGGCTTGTTGCCACACTATGGCTTTAAGGCCAGATAGAGGAATTTTCGTCCCGAAAGTGTGGGGGGCAACTTCCATTTCTGGCAAGCTGTAAACCCACCCACAACTTCCTCCCTAGATCACAATCCAGATCCAGGGAGGTTAAAGCAAGAGCAATTACCCCCCCAAGACTGATCACTGCATCTCCCTACAGTTTTGCAGGCTGGGAGCTGGAGCTGCCTTTGAAAACTAACAAATGGCGTGTCTCCTCAGTGGCTTCTAGCCCCCAGGGGAGGGAGCCGACGCATTCCCTAAATATGAGACCCAAAGTCCATAGGACACTAACCTCTTACTTTGTCCTAGGCATGTCTATGTTGATAATTCTGGAGTCGCCACAGCTGCTGGTGTTCTGGGGTTCCTCCAGCCAGCTGCTGGCCCTGCCACCCTGGGGCTAAAACCTCAGCTCGCAGGGACCTGGGCTAGGCTTGGCTCCTGCGCTCTGCGCGTTGCACGCTGCCAGGTCCCAGACCAAAGCGCTGCTCCTTCCTGCAGGGCTGCTGGGCTGTCGTCAGCGGGAGGTTAGCTTCTCTGTGTGGTTCTGTGGGTGCTGGGGCTCCAGAAGTTGTTCAGAGTTCCCTTTTAAATAGTTTGGGGGGAATCTGGGGACAGAGTGGCTTGGAAGAGCTGTTTCTACTCCGCCATCTTGGCTCCGCCCCCTTTACAACCTTATTAATGATTAATTTGAAGATATTCATAGATCCTATATTTATGTGCATGCTGCCATGATGGTGGGGGTAAAGGGTGGGGGGGGGAATTTGAAACTCAAGGTACTGCAGAAATGAATGTTGTAAACTAAAACTAAACAGACAAACCAAATAGATTAAAAAAAATAAAAAAATAAATCTGGAAGTAAAACAAAACAAAACAAAAATGTGTTTTTATTTCCTTTAACCATTTTATCATGTACTCTTTCCTTATAACCTAACAAATTGATTAGCAGGATTTCACATAATTCTATAGTTTAAATAACAGTTGATTATCATTAACACATTTACAATTCTTGAAAGAGTGGTAGATGTTTAAATATGATGTTCACTGTATACAACAAAGATTCAAGGAGAGCACTGAGGAATTCCTAGTATCGCAGAACAGCCACAAACCAATAAAACAATCTATATAAAAATCACATGATGGAAGTTCCAATAAATGAATAAAACTCACTTTGTACAGATACTCAATGAGGCTTGGAGATAATCTAATGACCTCCTTTATTCTATCTGAGCCTTGAGGCAACCTGTCTCATAGAACATCTCGTTAGCAAGAAGAATACCCCAAACAAGCTCTGAGAACTTAGAGCATCACTGCCTCACTGCCCAGAAACTGTGGTTCCCCTAGTTATCAGTCTTGGAAATGAAAAGCCAAGCTTAAGAATCTCATGATTTCTTCCCAAGGCTACACATTAATTTATATCTTGTTCTAAAATGCATTGTATCAAGGCATGCATGCTAATGTGAAAAAAAAAAGTTTTCATTTTTCTTCCAAAAAAAAAAATAGGTCAAGCTTAAATTTCCTCCTTCTTGGCTCAAAACAGTTAGCAGCTTAATGAATTTTCTGGTTCCTCACCAGTCTTGATTTGAAATGAAATTGAACAAAGTGTACACACTTAAATATGATTGACAGCTGTCATCCCTGGCTACAAAAGAAAAAAAAATTCAAGTAAGAACTAGATAAAATCCTAATATAGAAAGAAGGGATTGGTGATATTCTGCCTAACATATGCTATATCACGAACTATATAGTCAACATTTGAATACATGGAATATATATTAGAAGAGTCATCATAACAAATATACATTGGATAACCACAGTTTTGGAGTCATTGAGATAGTTGCCCTGAGCCTGGAGTCAGGAACACCTGTATTCAAAACTGAGCTCTGAAGCTGTGTGACCATGGATGAGTCACATGACCTCTTTCTGCCTCTGTTTCTCAATTGGAAAATGGGGGAAAATAGCACTTTCCTCTCTGGGTTGTTGTGAGGATCAAATGAAATTAAAATTTTAAAGTGTGTATCACTGTGCCTAGTACATAATTGGCAGTTATTGTTTTTCTTCCTTTTCCCTACCCTGATTTCTATTAATATGGGGTCCTTTATGAAGGAGTACATCAAAGTGAGGGAGTAGAATAAATTAATTTCTATAAACTCCTTAAGAGCAGACTCTATGTATTTTTTTTGTCATGGTATCACCATCATGTACACAATGCCTTACTTACACATAGCAATTGCTAAATAAATATTGGAACTTCTGATTCATTTCTTGGGGAAGTCACTGAACTTCTTTGGACAGGAATTCCCTTATCTGTAAAATAAAGGGTTAGATCAGGTTGAATAAAAGCAATTAAAAATAATGAGGCACAAATAATTTTCTAGTTTTTCAAGTCAGATTAGTCTCTGGGAATTTGGGGAAAAATCTTAGGAAGACTTGCATGAACTAAAAGGGATTGAAATAAGCAGGATTAGGGATGTGGAGGTCCAGATAGTCACAGTAATTAAAAGAAATTAAACTACTGAAAGAATGAAAAATATTGTATAAGAATGTATTATGTGTTAAGCACTGTGGATACAAATGTAAGAAGTGAAATAATCCATGCTCTCAGTGGGTTGACATTCAGATAAGGGAAGAGACTACTCAGAACACAGTCTCATCCAAGGAGGATTGTTTTGATTTGGGAAGTCAGAAGCATATGAGAGCAAACAAGAGACAATTGATCTACCCCTTCATGATAATCCAAATTTAATGACTATTCCTAGAGTAAGAGCTCCAAAGGAAAGAAGATGAAGTTATGACAGGTCAAGATGATTGCAAAGGTATAGAATGTTCAGGTTTGGGGCTGATTTGATATTGGAAACCTTTACTAGACGTAAGAGAGAGTCTCAAGAACAGGAGCTGTAGGTCCAAATGGGAGGCAATGGATGGACTTGTGAACTCTGATCAATGCAGGGATCAATCCTAACTTCAGAAAATTAATGAAGTGCGTTCTTCACCTCTGAACAGAAGCGATGGACTATAGATACAGAATGAGGCCTCCGTTGTCAGGCATAGCAAATGTGTTTATTAGTTTTGCTTAAATGAATCTTATCTCTTTTTTACAAGAAATTATTGGTGCTGGAAGAGGGAGTTATTGGGAAGTGAGAATAATATAATAATAACATTAATAAAATTGAGTCCTCTAAAATATCATATGTCGGCAAGTTGTATAGAGACATCTATTTCTGATCAATATTCACCTCTACTTCTCTTTATTCTCCTCTACTTACTGAATTGGCTGTACTTTGAATACTGACTCATTTTGCTCCCTTTCTATACTTCTGTCTTCTTCTCTGACATTTAATATCCCTGTTTAAGCTTTATTGAATAGTGAGACACATCTGCAAAAGTGATAATTCCACAAGTGGGTTTTTCTTGGTGGTAGGGTGGGATGTGGGGAACTATGGTTACTCAAAGAAATTGACTATTATATCACAGGGTGTAGAGAGGGAACAACCCCATAGATGAATGTACTCACGGACAAAATAAGTAATTAATTTTGGAGTTTTCTTTTTATTTGTTTACTCATTAATTTATTTATATGACTAGGCCAATTTGTTCACCTGTCCACATTCTACTTTGAAATATTTCCTACATAGCATAAAAATGCATTGAGAAAATAAATAGTAAACCAAATTTCTCTTGAGAAATTGTGGGAACAGTTTATAATGCTATGAGTGCAATAGATAATTTTGTATTCTTTCATTTGAGGATTCCCAAATGTTTTCCTAACAGTAATTAATTAGTACCCACAATATCTTGGCAAGAGACAAAAGATTGATAGGCAACATTAAAAACTGTCAAGCATATATAATTCCTGTTTTTCTCATTATTACCATAAATATATTAATAGAATAATCTTAAGGTTCATTTATTTATTTTTACCTAATACAATGAACAAATTTTCAGTGCACTAAACATAATATTTATATAGTGACTTTAATTAACTAATGACTTAAAAATCATCTTTATGGCCACTCTTGTTGAAAGCATTAACAAATAAGCTCCAATGTGAGTTGAGAATTGTCTTCTGAGGAAATCACCAAAATTTTCATTCAACCTTGAAATAATCCCCCCACCAAAAAAAATTGGGACAAATTAGAAGAGTGAAAGAATAGTATGCCTGAATCTTCCCAATCTAAATATCTGACTCCTATGATGATGCTCTTTCAATGCACCAGTCTACAGAAAGTTATCTTTTTTTTAACCTCTTCATTATATAATCTTATCAGCTTCTTAATGTGACTATGTGCTTACAGAGATAAATAGTAGATTACTGAGTTTTGGTTGACTGTATGTCTTCTATAACTGCTTAGATGTTAAATTTCCTTCAGATCAGAAATTATAACTATTTTTGTTAATTGTGTTCAATTGAAAATATCATGAATTAGTTGATTAAAATAAGGTATTTATTTTTTCTTTAATTAGGAAATGAGCTCTTTAGATAACTTGAATCAATCTCAGGGAAAGTTTGGAATATGAGATAGTATCTGGAAAAGACTTAACAAGCTTTGAAGTTCTATATGAAGGCTTATTATTATTAATTTTATTATTATTATTATCATTATCATTATTATAGTTAAAATTTATATAACTCTTATGATGTATCAGGTCCTGTGGTTACTCTTTACAATTATTTTCTCATGTGATCCTCACAACAGCACTTGGAGGTAAGTGCGATTATTATCATCATTTTGCAGATGAAGAAATGGAGGTAAACAAGTAAATGGAAGATGGAGGAATAGAAGCAGGAAATTCCAAGACCCCCCCACAACCTCCTCAAATACCTATAAAATATGATTCTAAACAAATTTTAGAGCTACAGAACCCACAAAGTGACAGAGAGAAACAAATCTCCCACTGAAGGCAGCCTGGAAGGTTGCCAGGAAGGGTTCATCACAGCATGCTGGGAGCCAAGCACAATCCTGCATGAGCTGTAGGGTTTTGGCCCCAGGGAGGCAGCTGAGGCTAGGGCAGACCCCAGGAGAGTAAATCAACAGCAGCTATGGTGGTTTCCAGACTTTTAACCCCTAAACACCATAAAGAAAGTAAAAGGTCAGTCTGGACCTCTATTGGAAAGGCAGACCAAAGAGATCTTTGCTTTCTATCCTTATTTTATTGTTTTTGTTCAGTGTACTTTCAATTTCTCTAGTGGTTATGGAATATATCCCTAAAATTCAATTACCCACCTAGCCTAAAATATTTAGGACTATTCAAAACCCTCTAATATGTCCTGCTAAAACATTTGAAAAAATATCAATTAACAATGCAAAATCAGGATTATATATGTACCAATATTTTATAACTAAGAAAAGGTTGAAATCAGTTAGAGATCAAGAATAGTGTTGGTATAGGGCAAAATTTTTTGTAATAAGTAAGTAAAGCAGTGATAGATTTATTAGAGGTAGAAACATAGAACAGGAAAATATAGAACTTTGAATAGGAATGACAATTAGCTATGTTATGTACACAAAGGGACTCATCACCAAGTTTATCATACACTGTATAATCAGTTTCTTAACAATTTATGTTGTAATTAGTCATAGTTCTTGTGAGTTGCATTATTCTTAAAGATATATTCTAAATGACCAAATAACCTTCTCCAGTCTGCCACTCTGCCCAGTCTGATGAAAAGAGGAAGTTGTCTTAGTTTCTCAGTTTGGTGGAGAATTGTTTGAATAGGTTCATATCTAAATGTATACATTTTTAAAATACATGTATCATTTTATAATAGAGATATTAAACTGAAGCATCAAATGAAATTTCTGCTTGTCCATGTTCTACATGTCCATTTCTACTTGTCCGTGTTCTTAGGTAAAAATTCACAAAAATGTTTCTCGTATCCATGCCCATTTCTACAGACACTGATATCTTTTCTCCCTTTTTACAGTCTTCTTGTCAGCAATTTACCAAGGTTAAGCACGTGTACATATTAAATAACCATTTTCCAAAATGAAAGGGAACTTTCTTTATATATACATAAAAAATAATATCTTAAGTGTTTGGGGGAACTTTGCACATATGTTAATTGTGTAAATGTAATTCTCAAGGATAAAATCCTATTTTCTTTGAAGAGCTCCAAGAGATGGAATGGGCACTTCTGGTGTTTCCTTGTCTCCATAAGCTTGGTTCTAGATAAACAACATTTATGTACCACTATGGTGATAAATTATTCCAGCCTATTGCTTGTCATGGCCTACTTCCAAATTTCAAAGTTATAGATGAAGCATTTTCATCTAAAGCATTCAAAATTTTTCACATCACATATAGTTTACATTTTACAAGATATATTTTAGGCAACAAAGTACAAAAATTATCAAATACAAAACAAAAAGAATATATTAGTAAATTTTTATTTTGAAGAGGATCACATGATGAGTAGACTAAAGAGCAATACACAAACATCAGTAAAGAAAAGCAATCTTTCTTAGTAGTAATAATACACTGGGAATGACAACAAATATTTGAATTCTTAATTCCCAACATAACCATCTATATTAAGAGAAATATTGTTCCCTTTTCTTTAACACTGGTTTCACCTATTTAATTTGCTTGAGGTTATAGTATTTTCCTCTACTCAAACAAACAAGTATTATCATTTGAAATAATTCTTGGAAAAAGAGAGAGGCATTCCCTATTTAATTTCATTTTTTTTGTATTTGAAACATTTAATTTTGAAACTTCGAATTTCAGATCCATTCCCTTCCTCCCTTGTCACCCAGTCCCTTTGGGAAGATACGCAATTCAGGATGTGTTGTACATGTATAGCTATGCAAAACATTACCATAGTAGATATATTGTAAAAGACTGCTTATATCCATCCCAACCCCACCTGGTTCATTCCCTACTTTTGTCCTAGCCCTCTTCAAAAGTGGGTACTTCCAACTTCCCCTCCCCCCCAATGCCCTTCCCTCCATCATCCCCCCTCTCATCCCCCTTCCCCCAACTCTCCTGCAGGGTGAGATATCCCATTTACTATGTATGTCATTCTCTCCCTGAGCCAAATTCAATGAGAATATGGTTTTGCCTTTTTGCCTTCCTGTTCTTCCCCTCCCCTGCAGCCACTTGCCCTTGCTTCTTCTACATGAGATAGGTTACCCTACCCTGTCTCTCTCCATCTCCTCTTGACACTTTCCTCTCTCACCTCTTAACTTCACCCCTTAAGTATCATCCCTTCCCAACAAATTCAACCTGTACCCTCTATCCATGTATACCTGTAAACATATATACACACATTCACATATGTATTCATATGCCCCTATACCTTTCTTCAACTATTTTCATAATGAGAGAGGTTTCATCAGTCACGGTGATTGTTTTTCCATGTAGGAATGTAAATAGTTCAAATTTGATACATTCATAGTGCTTTCTTTTCCCTGATTGCCTTCTCAAGAATCTCTTGCTTCTTGTGTCTGAATGACAAATTGTCTATTCAACTCTGGTTTTTTCCTCAAGAATGCTTTAAGGTCCTCTATTCCACTGAATGACCATATTTTCCCCTGAAACAAGATATTCAGTTTTGCTGGATAGGTGACCCTTGGGTTCAATCCCAGCTCTTTTGCCCTCTGGAATATCATATCCCATGCCCTTCAATCTTTCAGTGTAGAAGCTGCCAGGTCCTGTCATACTGAGAAAGGTTTCATCAGTTACAGTTATTGTTTTTCCATGTAGGAATGTAAATAGTTCAAATTTGATAAGTTCATAGTGCTTTCTTTTCCCTGTTTACCTTCTCAAGCATCTCTTGCTTCTTGTGTCTGAATGTCAAATTTTCTATTCAAATCTGCTAAAGAGATCGAAGCAAAGGAAAGAATAGAAGGCAAACTGAAATATCTCATGGGAAAAACCACTGACCTGGAAAATAAATCCAAGAGATATAATTTAAAAATTATTGGACTACTTGAAAGCCATGATTGAGGAAAGAACTTAGAAATCATCCTTTAAGAAATCATCAAGGAAAATTGCCCTGATGTTTTAGACACAGAGCGTGAAATAGAATTTGAAAGACTCCATCACTAACCTCCGGCAAAAGATCCCAAAAAGAAAACTCCTAGGAATATTATGGCCAGTTGCCAGAATTCCCAGATCAAGGAGAAAACACTATAAGCAGCCAGTAAGTAACAATTTCAATATTGTGCAAACGCAATTAGAATAGTCCAGTACCTGGCAGCTTCTACACTGAAGGATCGAAGGGCATGGAATATAATATTCTGCAGGGCAAATGACCTGGAATTAAAACCAAAAATCACCTACCCAGCAAAACCGAGTATCTTGTTTCAGGGGGAAATATGGTCATTCAGTGGAATAAAGGACTTTCAAGTATTCTTCAGGAAAAAAAAACAGAGTTGAATAGAAAATTTGACATTCAGACACAAGAAGCAAGAGATGCTTGAGAAGGTAAACAGGGAAAAAAAAGCACTATGAATGTATCAAATTTGAACTATTTACATTCCTACATGGAAAAACAATCACCGTGACTGATGAAACCTCTCTCATTATGAAAATAATTGAAGAAGGGTATATGGGCATATGAATACATATGTGAATGTGTTTATATATGTTTACAGGTATACATGGATAAAGGTCACAGGTTGAATTTGGTTGGAACGGATGATACTTAAGGGGTGAAGTTAAGAGGTGAGAGAGGAATGTGGTGAGAGGAGATGGGAAGAAACAGGGGGAGTAGGGAATGGACCAGTTGGTGGGGGGGTGGGATGTGTGGGTGGGAAATATAGTCAGTCTTTTGCAATATATCTACTATGGTAATGTTTTGCATAGCTATACATGTATACCATATACTGAATTGCTTGTCTTCCCAGTGGGAGTGTGTCACAAGGGAGGAAGAGAATGGATCTGGAATTCAAAGTTTTAAAAGTAAATGTTTCAAATATGAAAAAAAAGATTGAGTAAAAATGACCATAAATAATAACTGACATTCTTTGATTGCCATAAGTACCACCTGAAGAAGAAAGAATGGAGATTGTTCTAGAGACTAACAATATTCTACTATTGTAGACAACCATCAACTCTCTGTTGAGGGCAAATTCTTGGTCAATCTGCTTGAGACAAAATTAAATAGCTTGAGTAAAGATACCTTCATTCTCTGCTTTATCATAGTAGATGAAGTTTTCTTTTACTGATAAAAAGATAAGTTTCAAGAAATAAAATGGGAATAAGATTCAGCGTTTGTGAGTTTCTAAAATGATGGTCAGGAGATTTTTGAATAGATGAATGTGAAACAAGACAGGAAAGAGTTTAATTATACAGCTTAGAGGGAGCAAGTCATAAGTTTTTAACTCATTTAACCATGATAATTATTGTTTTAAGACATTTCTTTTATAATTGCCAAGTATTTATTTTTCTCCCTCCTACTCCCAGCTCCCTCTCTGCTCTCCAAAAGGAAAAACAAACAAACAAACAAAAAAACCCAGAAAACCCTCATAACATATAAACATTGTCAAGAAAAAAAATCACACATCTGCCATTTCTAAAAATGTGTCGCACTCATCATATTAGGCCATTACTTTTCTATCAAAATTCTTTACCACCAATTCTCTTGAATCATACCTGATTACTAAATCAATCCAACTGTGTCAATCTTTCAGAATTGTCTTTTGCCATGTCAAAATTATAACTTAAATATTCTCCTGGTTCTCCCCTCACTGTTCATTAGTTCAAACAAATCTTTTCAGGTTTCTATTAATTTATATATTTTTTAAAAATATCTTAAATACAATAGTATGAATTATATTTATATATTATAATTTTCAGCCATTACACTAATTACTGTACATCTCCTTAATTTGTTTTTTCCCAACAAAAATGAGATGTTATACATACTTCTGTGTATATTGGTCAGTTTCTGCTTTCTTTAATTTCTTTGGGAATAGACCTAATAGCGATAATATTGGGTCAAAGTGCAGGCACACCATAATAACAAGTATTAATAATGAATCATGGTTATTAATATAGTCTGCAGATTAGGGATTTTATTTTATGATGAACTGAGAATAAAACCCTTGGAGTTAAGCCCTGTATTCAATTCTGCTCTCTGATATAAACTGATTGTGTAACCTTTAAATTCTTTGGTTTGTCTCTAAGAGAAGGGTGCTTTTCTTTATATGTCATGCGCTCCTTTTATTTTCTAGTAAATCCAAGTCACACTTTCTCAAATATTTTTAAATTCATGAAATAAAATACATAATTATATGAAGGATACCAACTGTGTTGAAATACAATTATAAAAACATATTTGGTAAATGTTCACAGACAAGATTATGAATTACTGCTCTAAGCCTACTTGGTGAAGTGAATCAATAGAAGGAATTTCTGCAGCAGAAGAGCCATATTCTATTAAGCCAAATTCTGAAACCATGCCAAAAAAGGTTCATATGATATTATTTGTGAAAGTGAATTAAATTGATTTTATATTAATAGAATAATAATCAATTATTTGAAAAAATATATGAGTGTTGTTTTTTTTCTCAAAGTTAACAGAAGCAAAATCTTACTCAATTTTGTTGGAATTCATTTGAAAGACTAAGCTACCTAGGAAAAGATAGAAGAGGTAAATACTGTGACAAGACATGAAGACCAAGTGAAGTGAGACAGAAACAAAATATTTTGTTCATTTGTCCTGGTGTATATTTCCAATAGTCTGTGAATTAATCCAGGGGTAGCCCCTTGAAAGCTGTTTGGATTTTAACCTAGGGTACCTTCTATATAAACGATTCCAACATTTGGTGAGTAATGAAAGAACCCATTCATATCTTATATATATGATGAACACATTTTGTACCCTAGGGATCTCTATATAAGTAAAGATAGATTTGCGGATGGGGAGAAAGTGAACATAGTTTAAATGAAACCAAAATGTGAGTGTGAAATAATATTTCAATCTATATTATTAAATAACTATTTGTGCCCCTGGTTTCAAGGCCCTAGGCTGTCTCCACTAAGAGGTAACATGGTGGAAGAGTTGTGAACTAATTCAGCCTTTCTATAGAGAAATTTGGAATTATGCCCAAGTGGTTATAAAACTATGTATACCCTTTGATCTAATAATACAATTACTAGATCTGTATCCCAAAAGAGATAAAAAGGAAAATGACTTATTTCTAATATAATATTTATAGACACTCTTTTAAATGAGGGGGTGTCCATCAATTGGGGAATGGTTGAACAAATTGTGAAACTATTTTATGAAGGGGGAGGAGCCAAGATGGTAGAATAAAAGCAGGGACTTACCTGAGCTCATTCATAAATTCCTTCAGTTACCTCTAAAAAGCAAATCTAAACATATTTTAGAGTGAAGGAATCTATTAGGAAGCAGAGTGTAGCAGATTTCCAGCACATGTCAACACAGAAACTCCATAGATAGGATCTGTTGAGCTGGGTAGGGCTGTGCTGTGAGCAGCATGTGGAATGTGTGGGCTGAACCAACACAGACTTGAACATAGTAGAGCCAGAGCAAGCCTGGATAAACTGATAAACTCACTGCAGTGCCAATTCACAGGCCTCTCACCATGGGTCAGTCAGAGCTGGGTGAGAAACAAGTGCAGGGCCTATAGCAGTGGCAACTTATTAAAGATGAATTACTTATATTCCTACATGGAAAAAATGATCATTGTAACTCATGAGTTCTTTTTCAGTATGAGGATAGTTAAAGGAAGTGTATGTATATGCATATGTATAGGTATATGTATAGTTATAGGTATAGGTATGAATAGTAGGGTATATGTGTATAAATAATGTGTGTACATGTATACATAGACAGAGAGCACAGCATGAGTTGGATATGAAAGGATGATATCTAAAAAATAAAATTAAGAAGTGTGAGAGTAATATATTGGGAAGAGAAAGGGAGAGATAGAATAGGGTAAATTATCTCATATAAAAGAGGGAAAAGAAAACTGTTACAATGGGGGGAAAAACCAGGAAGGTGAAAGGGTCAACCTTACTCTCAATGAATTCAGCTTAAGGAGGGAATAACATACAAACTCAATTCTAAGGGAAAAAGACGAGAAAAGGGAGTGAGGTTAATAGGAAGAGAATACTGAGGCAGGCATGGTCAAAAGGAAAATTCTTTTGAAGGTGGGGGAAGAAGGGAGACATAAAAGCAAAAAATGGGGAAGGGATACAACAGAGAGAAAAACATAGTAATCATTACTATAAAAGTGAATAGACTGAACTCTCCCATAAAAGGGAGGCAGATGGCAGAATGGATTAAAAAAAATACATAATCCTACAAAATATTTAGAAGAAACACATTTGAAACAGGGGGATACACACAGAGTAAAGGTAAAAGGCTGGAGTACAATATAATATGCTTCAGCTAAAGTAAAATAAACCAGAGAAAGCAATCCATATCTCAGAGCAAAAACAAAAAATATGTCTAATTGAAAGAGATAAGGAAAAATACAATATACTGCTAAAATATACCATAGACAAGTAATATCATTAATAAATATATATGTACCAAGTTGTATAGCATCCAAAATTTTAGAGTAGAAGTTAAGGGAGTTATAAGAAGAAATAGATAACAAACTATACTAGAGGGGTACTTCAACTTCTCCCTCTCTGATCTTGGGAAAGTCATTAAACCAAAATTGCTCTCCCTTAACCCCTCTTATTGGGGGTTAAGCAAAAAAAAAAAGCAAAAAAAAAAATAAAAAGGGTGAATTGACCCCCAATGAAGAGGAAATTAAAGAAATAATTGGGGATTATTTTGGCCAATCATATGCCCATGAATTTGGAAATCAGTGAAATGGATGGATATTTCCAAAATTATCAATTGTCCAGATTAAAAGAAAAGGAAGTAAAATACTTAAAATAACCCCATCTCAGAAAAAAGAGATTGAGCAAGGCATCAATAAACTCCATAGGAAAAATGTTAAGGGGCAGTTGAATTTACTAGCAAATTATATTAAACACTTAAAGACTAATTTTTTTTTTTGCTTTTTGGAGGGCATTTAGGGTTAAGTGACTTGCCCAGGGTCAGATGCCTTGCTTTTGTGTTAAGTGTCTGAGGCTGGATTTGAGCTCAGGTCCTCCTGATTCCAGGGCTAGTGCTCAATTCACTGCACCACCTAGCCACCCCAAAAAGAAATAATTTAAATATTTTATAAACTATTTGGAAAAACTGGAGGTGTCCTACCAAATTCTTATGATACAATTATGGTACTGATGCCTAAATCAGGAAGAGTCAAAAAAGAAAAAAAGAAAATTATATTTTCCTAATGAAAATAGATGCAAAAAAATTTTAAATAAAATATTAGCAAAAGATTACAGCAATTTATCACAAAAATAATACACAAAATAATCAGATAGGGTTTATTCCAGGAATGCAAAGCTGTTTCAATATTAGAAGACAAACAGCATAAATGATCATATCAACAACAAAATTAGTAGAAACCATATAATTATCTCAATAGATACAGAAAAAATAAAACTTTTGACAAAATAAAACAACCATTCCTAGTAAAAAAATACCAGAAAGCATAGGAATAAAATAGAGTCTTTCTTAAAATAATAAATAGTATCTGCATAAAATCATCAGCAAGTATTATATGTAATGGGGATATGCTAAAATCATTTCCAGTAAACTGAAGTGTGGAAAAAGATGCCCATTATCACCTCTGTTGTTCAGTTTGGTACAAGAAATGTTAACTGTTGCAATAAGAGAGGAAAAAGAAATTGAAGGAATTAGAATAGGCAGAAAAGAGACTAAGTTATTACTCTGTGCGGATGATATGATGGTATACTTAGAGAATCATAGAGAATCAAATAAAAAACTACTTGAGATAATAAATAATTTTAGCAAAGTTGCAGGATATAAAATAAACCCACATAAATTCTCAGCATTCCTATGTATTTCTAGTGAAATCCAACAAGAAGAGATAGAAAGAAGTATTCTATTTAAAGTTACCGTAGAAATAATAAAATATTTGGGAATCTATCTGCCAAAACAAACCCAGGACCTATATAAACAAAATCATAGAACACTTTTCACACAAATAAAGTCAGTTCGAAATAATTGGGAAAACATCAGTTGCTTATGGGATGGCTAAGCTACTATAATAAAAGTGACAAATTTACCTAACTTCATTTACCTTTTTAGTGCCATACCAATCAAACTATTAAAATTATTTTATAGGGGCGGCTAGGTGGCGCAGTGAATAGAGCGCCGGCCCTGGAGTCAGAAGGACCTGAGTTCGGAGCCGGCCTCTGACACTTAATCCATACAAACAAGAACCTAGCCGTGTAACCTTGGGCAAGTTACTTAACCCCAATTGCCCTTAGGGGCGGCTAGGTGGCGCAGTGAGTAAGAGCGCCGGCCTCGGAGTTGGGATGACCCGAGATCAGATCCGGCCTCAGAAAATGAGCACCCACGCATAAATAATGACTAGCCGTGTAACCTTGAGCAAGTTACTTAACCCCAATTGCTTAAAAAAAAAAAAAATTATTTTATAGAGCTACAAAAAATAACAAAATCCACCTGGAAGGTTCAGAATATCAAGAGAAATAATGAAAAGAAATGCTAGAGAAGGTGGCCTAGCTATAACAGATTTTAAAGTGTATTAAAAAGGAGCAGTCATCAGAACTACTTGGTAGAGGATAAGAAATAGAGTGGTAGATAAGTGGAATAGAATAGGTATTCAAGACAGTATTCAATGCCTGCAGTAATCTACTGTTTGATAAACCACAAAACTCCAGTTCTGGGATGAGAACTCACTATTTGATAATAATTGCTGGGACAACTGGAAGGTAGTATGGCAGAACATGGGATAGAACAATATCTTACACAGTATACCAACATAATATCAAAATGGGCTCATGATTTTTAAATAAAGGTTGATACTATAAAGCAATCTGGGAGAGCAAGGAATAGTTTTACCTGTCAGATTTATGGAAAAGGGAAGATTTTATGAGTAAACAAGACATAGAGAATTGCAAAAATGCAAAACGGATAATTTTGATTACAGGAAATGGTAAAGTTTTTGTACAAAGAAAGCCAATGTAACCAAGACTGGCAGTAAATCAGAAAATTGGGGAAGAATTTTTGCAAACAGTGTCTCCAATAAAGGCTTCATTTCTAAAATATACAGGGAAGTGTCTTAAATTTATAAAAATAAATGTCATTCTACAACTGTTAAATGTTCAAAGGATATGAACAGGCAGTTTTCAGAGGAAGAAATTAAATTTATTTATAATCCTATTAAAATGCTCAAAATGACTTTTGATTAGAGAAATGCAATCAAAGCAACTCTTACATACCACATCTCACCATGTGAGATTAGCTAACATGACAAAACAGTTAAATTATAAATGCTAGAGAAGATGTTAGACAATTGGAATGCTGATTCATTTTTGGTGGAATTGTGAACAGATCCAGACATTCTGGTGAGCGATTTGGAACTATGCGCAAAGGATTATAAAATTTGCATAGCCTTTGATCCAACAATACCTGTTCTAGGGCTGTATCACAAAAAGATAAGACAAGTGGGGAAAAAAAAGGGCCATATGTACAAAAAAATATATAGCATCTCTTTTTCTTGTGCAATAGAATTGGAAATCAAGGTGATGTCCATCAATTGGGGCATGGCTGAAAAAGTTGTGGTATAAGTCTGTAATGGAATAATATTTTGCTATAAGAAATGAGGAGCAGATGGACTTCATAATAACCTGGAGAGACTTATATAAACTTTGTGAGGGTAGCAAAACCAGTAGAGCATTGTACACAATTACAGACTCCTTGCATCTGTGATACCTAAGTTTGATAAACTGGGCTCTTCTCAGCAATGCAAGGCTATAAGAAAACTACAAAAGACTCATGATGGTAAAGACCATCCACCTACAGAGAAAGAATTACAGAGACTGAGTGCAGAGTGAAACAAACTACTTATTCTCTCTCTTTTTTTGTTTCTTCTTTCTCATAATTCATTTTGTTGCTTATGATTCTTCTTCACAACTTGACTGCTGTTTAATATGAGGGTATATATAAAATCTATACCAGATTTCATGCTGCTGTGCAGGGTGTGGAATTGGGAGTGGAAGAAAATTTGGTGCTCAGAAACTTCTGGAACTCAATGTTGTAAACTAAAAATAAATAAATTTAAAAGAAAAAAAGAGAGAAATGGTTAGTAGGATTATCACAGAAAACCTGGAAAGTCTTACATGAGCTGACGCAAAATGAAATATACTGTATACAAAGTAACAGCAATATCAGAAGATGATCAGTCATCAAAGACTTAGCTATTATTAGCAATAAAATGATCCAGGACAATTCCGAAGGACTTACATTTAAAAATGCTATTCATTCCCAGAGAAAGAACTGATAGCATCTCAATGTTGATTGAAGCATGCTTTTTTAAAAGCTCTCTTAATTTTTGATGGTTGTTGTTTGCTTGTTTTTCAGTCTGTGTTTTCTTTCACAGCATGTCTATTATGGACATATTTTGCATGACTACACACATATTGCCTAAATCGAATGGCTTATGTTCTCAATGAGGGGTGTTGAGGAGGGAGGAAGGAAGAGAATTTTGAACTCAAAGTTATAAAAACCAATGTTAACAATTGTTTTTACATATGAGTTGGCCAAAGTAAAATACTAAATAGAAGAAAAGAGTTAGCATAGTAGTCAACATAGTGGTAGTGGTTTGACTAGCATGGCATATTCCTCCTCCTATTTCTTCCTCATAGTGATTTACTGCTTTATTTAGAATTTTTCAACTGCCTTTCTACTGCTTTGATGGTTGCAGTTAGTGGGGATGGCTAACTTTTTTTTCCCCCCCGCAGGAGCTGTTTCTTTGGAGGATGAAAAGAACATATAAAATAGATGTTGTGAAGGTCAAAATGACAAGATGTAGCACTTGATTGGAAAAAAAAAATGGTGTGACTGAGGATTCAGGGATGACATTAAGTTTGTAAATCTGAGTTCCTGGAAGGATGTGTCAGTAAATTGGGAGTGTGTAGAAGGGAGTGAATGGATTCCATTCTCCAAATTTTGAATTGAGTTGCCAAATGGTAGTTAATGTTGTGGACCTGTAACTCAGGGTGGAATTTAAGGCTGTAGAGAGATAGATAGATAGATAGATAGATAGATAGATAGATAGATAGATCTCTGGATCATCTGTGTAGTGATGATAATTGAACCTGTGGAAACTGAGCTCAACAAATGAGGTGGTATAGATAAAAAAAGAAAAGAGATTTCAAGAAAGTGCCTTGGGGAACACCTGGTTTTCAAGTGTAACTTTAAAGAACCTGAAAAGAAGACAGAAGAGCACTCATACAGTCAGATAAAAACAAGGAGAGTATTTTCACAAACAATGAAAGAGGGTAGACTTGCCAGGATGAGAGGGTGATTGGAAGTTTCAAACTCTACATAAAGTTAAAGAAAAATGAAGATGGAGAAAAGACTATACATACGTCAATTAAGAGATCAATGGCAACTTTATTTAAGAGAGACTAATTTAATTGGAAAAAATAAATTCAGAAGTTAGTTTGCAGAAGGTTTACAGAATTAATAAGGGAATTGGAAATAGGGGTCTAAGTGTATATAACTTTCCCAAGGCCAAAAGTTAATAAAATTGAGAAGAGAGATGTAATAGTAGCCAGCAAGAATAGTGAGATCAGGGGCAGAGCCAAGACTTGGGAGTAGAAACAGCTCATCCAAGCCACTCTGCCCTCAGATTTCCTCCAAATGATGTAAAAGGGGACTCTGAACAACTTCTGGAGCCCCAGCACCCACAGAACGACACAGAAAAGCTAACCTCCTGCTGAGGACAGCCCAGCAGCCCTACAGGAAGGACCAGTGCAGCAGTCTGGGAGCCAGCAGCACACAGAGCGCGGGGAGCCCAGCCAAGCCGAGCTCAGGTCCCCTTGAGCCGAGGTTTTAGCCCCAGGGCAGCAGGGCAAGCATCCAGGTGGAGAGACCCCAGAACACCAGCAGCTGTGGTGATTCCAGAATTATCAACATAGACATGCCTAGGAAAAAATGAGAGGTTAGTGCCCTATGGACTTTGGGACCAGTATTTGGGGAATGCCTTAGCTTCCTCCCCTGGGGGCTAGAAGCCACTGAGGAGACATGCCATTTTGCAGTTTTCAGTGGCAGCTCCAGCTCCTAGCCTGAGAACTAAGGGAGATCCAGTGATCAGTCTTGGGAGGTAATCGCTCTTGCTTTAACCTCCCTGGATCTGGATTGTGATCTGGGGTGGAGGTCGTGGGTGGGTTTCCAGCTTCCAGAAACGGAAGTTGCCCCCCACACATTCGGGACGAAAATTCCCGTCTGGCAGCAGAGCCATAGTGTGGCAACAAGCCCAAAAGTCAAGTAATTAAGTAGCAACATGCCAAGGCAAAGGAAAGAAATTAAACAGAAAAATGCAACCCTAGACTCCTATTTTGGGGGCACAGAGCGGGAAAAGGACTGTGAGGTCAGAAGTCCTGCTCCAAAAGCCCCAGTGGAAAACATGAGCGGGTTGCAAGCGATAGAGGACGTTAAGAAGGACTTTAAAAATCAAATAAGAGAAATGTAGGAAAAATTGGAAAGAGAAATGAGAAGGATGCAGGAAAAGTATGAAATGAGGGTCAACAGCCTGACTGAGGAAAACAACACCTTAAAAAATAGACTAACTCAAATGGCAAAGGAGGCCCAAAAGGGCAATGAGGAGAAGAATGCCTTAAAAAACCGAATTTGCCAGATGGAAAAAGAAGCTCAAAAGTTCACTGAGGAGATTCATTCCTTCAGAGTTAGACTGGAGCAAATGGAAGCTAATGACTTTATGAGAAATCAAAATGCTGTTAAGGAGACCCAAACAAATAAAAGATTAGAAGGCAATGTGAAATATCTCATGGGAAAAACCACGGACCTGGAGAGACAATTTAAAAATTATTGGACTACCTGAAAGCCATGATCAAAGAAAGAACCTAGACATCACCCTTCAAGAAATTCTCAAGGAAAATTGCCCTGATGTTTTAGATCCAGAGGGCAAAATAGAAGTTGAAAGAATCCACCTCCTGAAAAAGATCCCAAAAAGAAAACTTCCAGGAATATTATAGCCAGGTTCCAGAATCCCCAGATCAAGGAGAAAATACTCCAAGCAGCCAGGAAGAAACAATTTCAATATTGTGGAAACACAATCAGAACAGCACAGGACCTGGCAGCTTCTACACTAAGGGACTGAAGGGCATGGAATACGATATTCCAGAGGGCAAAAGAGCTGGGACTGAACCCAAGGGTCACCTACCCAGCAAAACTGAGTATTTTGTTTCAGGGAAGCAAGAGATGCCTGAGAAGGTAATCAGGTCAAAGAAATCAAAAGGAACTTATCAAAGTTGAACTATTTACATCCCTACATGGAAAAACAATAACTGTGACTGATTAAATCTTTCTCACTATGAAAATAATGGAAGAAGGGGGTGTGGACATATGAATACATATGTGAATGTGTGTGTATATGGTTACAGTTATATATTGATAGAGGGCATAGGTTGAATTTGTTGGGAAGGGAGGATACTCAAGGGATGAAATTATGAGGTGAGAGAGGAAAGTGGCAAGAGGCGATGGGGAGAGACAGGGTAGGGTTAACTATCTCATGTAGAAGAAGCAAGGCGAAGTGGTTGCAAGGGAGGGGGAGAATAGGAAGGCATAAAGGCAAAACCACATTTTTATTGAATTTGGTTCAGGGAGGGAATGACATACATACTGAATGGGATATCTCAACCTACAGCAGAATAGTGGGAAGGGGGGTGAGAGGAGGGATGATGGATGGGAGGGCATCCTTGGGGGGAGGGGAGGTTGGAAGTACCCACTATAGAAGAGGGATAGTATCAACTAGGGAATGGACCAGGTGAGGGGTGGGATGAGTGGGAGGGAAGTATAAGCAGCCTTGTACAATATACCTACTATGACAATGTTTTGCATAGCTAGACATGTACAACATATACTGAATTACTTATCTCCCCAGAGGAAATTGGTGAAAAGGGAGGAAAGAAATGGATCTGAAATTCAAGGTCTTAAGGTTAAATGTTTCAAATATATATAAATACTATTATTAATACTCTTTTGCTTGTAATTGGGAGATAAGATGTGCAGGCATTGGGACATAAAGATTCACCTTCCTCTAATGGAAAAGTCGACGGGGGTGTGGCAGAAAGTATGGGAGAGAGCAGATTGGAGGAAGCTATATCTTGTGGGACTGCTATTCTGGGAGTGTGGGTAGGGGAAAAACGGGGGGGGGATGATTGTAACTCAAAATCTGGTGGAAATGAGTGATGTAAAACAGAAGTTAATAAAGCATTTGTTTAAAAAAATAAATTATAAAAAATAAAAAAGAAATAAAAGATATAGACACAATGAATAAAAGAATAGTGAGATCAAATGAAGTGATTTTTATTAAAGGATTGGAAATACTTGGATGTATTTGTAACCATCAATAGATGGGGAAACAGGTAACATTAGGGCAGAGCAAATACTAATAGAGACAATCTTCTAGAGAAGGGAGGACAAAAGTTGCTTGTAAAGAACCTTCACTTGTTACAAAGATGGGATACTTCTTCATACAAGAGAGTGAAATAATGCAACAATAGGGGGAGGAGGAGAGAAGAGAGAACTATAGTCAGATTGACTTTTTCAGCAAACTGTTAAAGATGGTTATTAGCTGAGAAGTTGGAGAAGTAAATTCCATGAAAGGTTGAAAGAAAAATGAAAAGGCTTTGTATAACTACAGTAGAGAATAGGAGAGAAAATTAAATTGGTTAGAGTAGAAGAGATTGCTTTTTGCAATGGGAGCTTAGTTTAGATTATGCCCACCTAAATTTTAGTGTATCTTGTAATCAAAATCCCATGATTTTCTCTGGTTCCTTTCAGTGGATAGTATTCAAGGAGGCAGATGGGAACAGTAATCTGTAGTTGAATTTTTTCAAAATGAGATTGGCTATGGGAAAAGGGGGCAAGAATTTCAAGTACAGAGCATAATATATAGTTGAATGATTTCATCAAAATCTTAAGATAGGGAAATGAGAGCATAACCAATTCAGGAGTGATGGCCTGGGAAGGAACTGAGGCATGGAGATAATGGAGGACACAATAAGCATAAACAAAAGGGTTGGGAGACATAAGGCATAGGGAAAGATTGAATGACAAAATATAATAAGATATAAGAATCTGGAAGTTCAGGAATTTGGGAGCAAAACATTTGTGGTTGATGGAAAGATAAATAATAAAACCATCCCTGTCTGTAATGTAGGTGAATTGAGGGAACAGCAAGGAGAATTGAGTAGATTGAAGAACTGGGAAATTAGGCAATCAAGGGAGCATCCCTATGACCATTGAAGTCCCCTTATATAAAGGCAGGAGCTGTGGAGGGAAGAAACACTGTGATATAGGCATTGAAATAGCTCTAATATTTGCAAGAGATGAATGCTGGCTATGGTCCAAATACATTAAGACTTACAGTAACTGTCCAGGTGCTGAAATAAGTTAAGGGTTATATCCAATCCCTCAATCCTGATACTACTGTAATTACCTAAAGTCACAGTCTCACTTTTCCAGTAAGTCTGGTGCAGCCACTTCTAAAGATTCTTAGAAGCGATATCTATAAAAGATTTAAAGTATTTGCTGGTTGATTTTTGCTGTGACCTCTCTCCCAGCACTCTAAGCAATGATGAGACAATTGTATCTTCAAAAGAATAGCATATCCTCATAAAACTCAGAATGCTTCTGCATATCATTATAAACCTCAGAAGGCTCCATCTGGAGACCAGGTCTTTTCTATCTATAAGAATACATTACTTCAATATTTATTGGTGTAGTTCATGAATGTCTATGCCTTTAGAGAGGTTAGACTTCCCTTGTGGATCTGATTCTCTGTACCTCTTTGTTTCATACTAGGATGATACACGAGGTGATGGTAGAGTGCTCTAGATCCCTACCTATCTGTCTGCCTGTCTATTGGTAAATCTATCTCTATCTGGCTTTTCATCCACCTATGGATTTGGTATGCTAGTTTAGCAACTTGTATTTATATAATGTGTGAGGAGACTAAGAGGAGTTAAATGATTTGGCCAGGGTCACATGGATAGTAAATGCCTGAGGTGTTATTTGAGCACAGTTCTTCCCGACTTCAATGAAAGTTCTGATCACTACACCACACTGCTTCTCAAAAAGTGGGAAAATTCTGAGAGACCTGGGAGGACCAGGAAATGTTTTACTTTGTCTTTTTATCCCCAGAGTTTAGCATGGGACTTGTTACAAAATAAGAGCTTAATAAATGCCTATTAACTCTTCCAGTAAGCCAAAGAAAATACTTCCCCAGGTACTAAAAAGGAGTGTGAATTCCTTACAGACCTGGATGACCCCCAAAATCATTTGGTGTTGGGGAAGTAGTAAGGGAGGGACTTGGCACAGAGTCTTAGCTCTCAAATTAATCAGATAAGAATTGAAACTGAAGATTCAGGAGGACTGAGACACCTCCTATGCTGCCCAAACCAAGTGCATTACAGAGCAAGAATTTACATAGCATTGAATCTAAAGAGGGTTGATTGACCAAAACCAAACAAGAAGAGAGGATGGTTAGAAAGGAAGAAACTAATAAAGATAAAGAATATTTAAATGTAAATTATACAAGGAAATAAGTTAATTCTCATGACCAATGCATTGTCCAATATAGAAGCTGTCATAAAACATTTCTCCTTGAATGCTGAAGTAGTGCTTTTTTTTTTTTTTTTGGAGGGCAATTGGGGTTAAGTAACTTGGCCAAGGTCACAGGGCTAGGTTTTTTGTTTTTGTGTGTTAAGTATCTGAGGCCGGATCTGAACTCAGGTCCTTCTGACTCCAGGGCCGGAGCTCTACTCACTGCCCCACCTAGCCACCCCAGAAGTAGTGCTTTTCTGGAAAACTTATATGTTGCTAGTGGAAGAAATTTTTATTCTTCTTTCCTTTGCATTTTTCTGCCTTCTTCGTAGTGTCTTACTTAACTGGATCAGTCAACTTTATCTTTAAGATGAATTTTGAAGGTTTTTGTAAATCATTCTGATAAATATTGGTAGGGATAATAAAATATGTATATTGTAGCAATGCACTCCCATGATAATGTGGAAGAAACATAGTATTTGTGATTTTATACATTAATCAAACCAGTCATTAAGCACATATAATGGTCAATGCAATGAGAATACAGAAGGCAAGTTTACCTGTCCTCAGTGAGTTAACAAGAGGACACGTACAAAGATAAGAAGATGAAAAATATTTTTTAAATAATATATGTAAATTTTATTTTTACATTTGCCTCCTCCTACCTAGATAGATATCACATATAAGAAAAATGAAAGAGAAAAACAAAAAAGCCATTCAGTCAAACTGACAGAAAAATAAATCAATAAAACCTCACAATATATTCAGTGTTCTTGTCATGAGCCTCACCTCAGTGAAGAAATTAAGGACTTGCATTCTCAGATTTCATCTACATGACTAATTTTGTTCATTACAATTCCAGAAGATTCCATTTTTATTTTAAACATATTTTAAGAGTGAGATAACATTAATAGTTTTGGAGAATAAAGAAAAGCTTAACATAGAATATGCCATCTGGGTTGTATCTTGATGGAAATTAGGGTTCTAAGAGGTGGAGGTGGAGGTGGAGAGTGATTGAATTTAAGTAATGGGAGGACACCTGTTCAAACACATATCCAGGGCCTAACTAGCAGGGCAGTTTGATTAGAACAGAATGTATGCAGTTTGCATAGACCGTTGCAAGGCATGGTTGCATACCTTGTTAAAACATAAGACTGAGGAGTTCACCTTTTATTGTGGAGATAATAATAGGAGTTCTAGGCCTTTTCTCAAATTTGCACAATTAGAAGTTATAAACATTGAATGATATCTTCTTGCCTCAACCTACACATAACTATATTACCATTGGCTCCATTGATGTTTCTAATAACGGAAATATGCAAACAAATTTGCTAGAGATAGAAAAAAGGGGGAGAGGGATTTAAAACAGTATATTTTATAAACCTTAATTTTCTTATCAGAAATATGACCTTTACGTGAACTTGAAGTCCCTTCTGGCTTTAAGATTAGAGATTTTATCCCTATTCATTTTTGGGGGGTTATTTGTTTTATTTTATTTTTCAACATTTATTTTTATAAGATATTGAATTTCAAGTTTTCTCCCTTTCCTTCTCCTACCCCCTCTACCTTCTCCAAGATGGCATGTAACCCTATATACATGTATAATCATATTAAACATATTTTCACCAGTCATGTTGTAAAGAAGAATTGGAATCAAAGGGGACAGAAGGAAGAGAGAGAGAAAGAGAGAGAGAGAGAGAGAGAGAGAGAGAGAGAGAGAGAGAGAGAGAGAGAGAGAGAGAGTATTTTTTATCTGCATTCAAACACCTTAGTTCTTTCTCTGGATGCAGATAGCATTTTCCATCGTGAGTCTTTTGGAATTGTCTTGGATCATTGTATTGCTGAAAAGAGCTAGGTCAATCATAACTGACCATCACACATTGTGGCTGTTACTGTGTACAATGTTCTGATTCTGATCACTCTGCATAAGTTCATATATGTCTTTCCACATTTTTCTGACATCTACCTGCTCATCATTTCTTATAGTACAATAGAATTTTATTACATTCATATACCACAATGTGAGCATCTTCTCAATTTCCCATTCTTGGTCATCACAAAACAACGGCTATACGTATTTTTGCACGTGTGAATCCCTTCCACTCTTTCATGATCTCTTTTTTTCTAAGTTACAGACCTTGAAATAGTATTGCTGGGGCAAAGGGTATGCAGTTTTATAACCATTTGGTCATAGTTGCAAATTGCTCTCCAGAATGGTTGGATCATTTCATAACTCCATCAACAATGCATTTGTATTTCAATTTTCCCACATCTTCTCCAACATTTATCATTTTCCTGTTTTGTCATGTTAACCAAGCTGATAGGTATGATGCAATACCTTACAATCATATTAACTTGCATTTATCTAATCAGTAGTGATTTAGAGCAATTTCTATGACTATACATGACCTTAATTTCATCTGAAAACTCTATGTTCATATCCTTTGACCCTTTGTCAACACGTGAATAACTTGTATTCTTATGAATTTGACTCAGTTCACCAAATTGAAATTAAGCCTTTATTAAAGACAATGAATGTAAAAATTGTTACCCAGCTTTCTGCTTCCCTTCTACTTTTGGTTGTATTGGGGTTTTTATGTGCAAAAACGTTTTAATTTAATGTAAGCAAAAGTATCCATTTTGCATTTTATAATATTATTTATCTCTTGTTTGGCCATAAATTCTTGCTTTCTCCAATAGATCTGAGAGATGAACTATAATTTTTTTTCCTAATTTGGTTATGGTATCACCCTTTATGTCAAAATTATGTATACATTTTTGTCATACTTTGACATACATTGTCTTGGTATATAGAGTAAGATGTTGGTCTATGTCTAGTTTCTGCAATACTCTTTTCCTGCTTTCATAGCAGCTTTTGTCAAATAATAAGTTCTTATCCTAGAAGCTGGAGCCTTTGGGTATACAAAAAATAGATTATTGTAATCAATGAGTGTTGTACCTTGTGTAGCTAGACTATTCTACTGGTCTGCCACTCTATTTCTTAGGCAGTACCAAGTAGTTTTGTTCATTACTTATTTTATTTCAAATGTTTTATTAATTTCTATTTTACATCATTCATTTCTGTCAGATTTTGAATTACATTTTTCCCATGTTCCCCTACCCACAACCCCAGAATAGCAGTCCCACAGTATATGACCTCATCCAATCTGCTCTCTCCCATATCTTCTCCCATACCCCCTTTGAATTTTCCAGTAGAGCAAGGTGAATCCTCCTGCCTCAATGCCTGCACATCTTATCTCAAAATTATATTTAAAATAGTATTAATAATAGTATTTATATATTTTAAAACATTTGATTTTAAAAGTTTGAATTCCAGATTCATTCCTTTCCTCCCTTATACCCCACCCTTACTGAGAAGATAAGCAATTCATTATATGATGTATATGTGTAGCTATGCAAAACATTACCATAGTAGATATGTTGTAAAAGACTGATTATATTTCCCTCCCTCCTATCCCAACTCCCACCTGGTCCGCTCCCCACATTGATCCTGTCCCTTTTCAAAAGTGGGTGCTTCCAACTTCAGTCCCCTCCAGCCTGCCCTCCCTTCCAAGGTCCCACCCCCCTGTCCCTTTCCTCCCAATTCACCTGTAGGGTGAGATATACCATTTAGTATGTATGTCATTATCTCCCTGAGCCAAATTCAATGAGAATAAGATTTTGCCTTTTTGCCTTCCTGTTCTTCCCCTCCCCTGCAACCACTTTCCCTTGCCTCTTCTACATGAGATAGTTTACCCCATTCTTTCTCTCCCCATCTCCTCTAGTTATGTTCCTCTCTCACCTCTCAATCTCACCCCTAAAGTATTATCGCTTCCCATTAAATTTGACCTGTGTCCTCTATCTATGTGTACCTGTAAACATATATACACACATATGTGTTCATATGCCCATATACTCTTCTTCAGCTTTTTCATGCTGAGAAAGGTTTCATCAGTTACAATTATCATTTTTCCATGTAGGAGTGTAAATGGTTCAACTTTGATAAGTTCCTTATGATTTCTTCTCCCTGTTTACTTTCTAAAGTATCTCTTGTTTCTTGTTTCTGAATGTCAAATTTTCTATTCAAACCTATTTTTTTTCCTAAAGAATGCATGAAAGTCCTCTATTCCACTGAATTATCATATTTCCCCTGAAACATAATACTCAGTTTTGCTGGGTAGGTGATTCTTGGTTTTTATTCCAGGTCCTTTGCCCTGCAGAATATCATATTCCATGCCCTTTGATGCTTCAGTGTACAAGCTGCCAGATCCTGTGCTATCCTGATTGTATTTCCACAATATTGAAATTGTTTCTTCCTGGCTGCTTGTAATATTCTCTCCTTTATCTGGGAATGTGGGAACCTGGCAACAATATTCCTAGGGGTTTTCTTTATGGGTTCGTTTTCAGGAGGTGATAGGTGGATTCTTTCAATTTCTATTTTGCCCTCTGGATCTAAAACATCAGGGCAATTTTCCTTGAGAATTTCTTGAAGGATGATTTCTAGACTCTTTCTTTGATAATGCTTTTCAGGTAGACCAATAATTTTTAGATTATCTCTCCTGGATCTATATTCCAGGTCAGTGGTTTTTCCCATGAGGTATTTCACATTGCCTTCTATTCTTTCATTTGTTTGGATCTACTTAATAGCATCATGATTTCTCATAAAGTCACTAGCTTCCATTTGCTCCAGTCTAATTCTGAAGGAAAGATTCTCCACAATGAGCTTTTGAGATTCTTTTTATATCTGACAAATTCAGCTTTTTAATGCATTCTTCTCCTCCTTGCCTTTTTGAGCCTCTTTTGCCATTTCAGTTAGTCTATTTTAAGGTGTTATTTTCCCCAGTCAGGCTGTTGATTCTCATTTCATACTTTTCTTGCATCTTGCTTAGGGTCCTCTATGGCCTGTAAGTAGCTCGTATTTTCATTTGGGGCTTTTAGTGAAGGATTTCTCACCTCACAGTCCTCCTCCTGTTCCATGCTTTGACACTCTTTGCTCCTAAAATAAGAGTCTAATATTTCACTTTTCTGTTTATTTTGTATCCTTTGCCTAGGCATGTTGCCATTCAATTACTTGACTTTTGGGCTTGTTGCCACAGTAGGACTCTGCCACCATCCAGGGGAACATCCATCCCAAATGTTAGGGTTTTCTCAACTTCCGGAGGTATTAGTTGGGTGGCCTCTCTGAAGCCTCTGCACACTCTGGCAATCTGGTCACACACCACAAGACCTCCACCCCAGACTACAATCTAGATACAAGAAGGGTAAAGCAAAAGTGATTACCTCCCAGACAGATAGCCGGATCCCCCTACAGTCTGCACACCAGGAGCTGAAGCTGCAATGTGGCAATGTGACAATGTGGCACAAGCTCTGCCGGCTCCTCAGCGGCTTCTCACCCCCAAGAGAAGAAGAGGAACACATTCTCCCAACCAATCCCAAAATCCATAGGGCACAGACCTCTCACATTGTAGTTGGCATCTATGTGTTGGCAATTCTGGAAACACCACAGCTGCTTGCGTTGTGGGGTCCCTCCAGCCTGCTGCTGGTTCCGGCCACCGTGGGGCTAAAATATCTGACTCATGTGGTCCTGGGCTAGGCTCCGAGAACTCTTCACTGGCCACTCAATGCCAGGCTGCCAGGCTGTACTCAGCAGTAGGTTAGCTTCTCTGTGCCATTTTGTGGGTTCTGGAGCTCTAGAGGTCATTAGGAGTCACTCTATAACATAATTTTGAAGTCGTGTGGGTTGGAGCTCCATGGAAGTGCTATTTCTACCCCACCATCTTGACTCTGCCCCTTACTTACTTCTTTATAATATAATTTTGCTTCTGGTAAGGCTAGGCCACCTTCCTTCACATTTCATTTCATTCATTTCCCTTGGTATCTTATTCTTCCAGATTAATTTTCTTACTCTTTTCTACCTGTATAAAATAATTTTCAGTACTTTGATTGGTATGGCAATTAAGTAAATTAATTTAGATAGAAGTGTCATTTTTCTTATATTAGCTCAACCTATCCATGAGCAGCTGATGTTTTAATTTATTCAGATCAGACTGTGAAATGTGTTTGGTAACTGTGTCCATATATTTCCTGGGTTTGTATTGGCGCATAGACTCCCAATATTCTCTATTATCTATAGTTACTGTTGAGCTTTGTTAGTAATATATAGAAATGCTCATTATTTATGTGGGTGTTTATGTTCTGCAATTTAACTAAAGTTGTTAATTATTTTTAAAAGTTTTTAGTTGATTTTCTAGGATTCTATAAATATACCATCATATCATCTGCAAAGAGTGATAGCTTTGTATCTTCATTGCCCATTCTAATTCTGCAATTTCTTTTTTTCTATTAATGCTAAGGCTAACATTTCTACTACAATATTGAATGGAAGTGATGATGATGGTATGTCTTGATTCTTTGCCCTGTGTAATACCGATGTAATTTGTATTGGCAAGCACTAGCACCTTGTTTCAAGTGTGATTGTATCAAGTATTATGATCCAGAATTTGTGAATCGCACAGTGGGAGAAATGCACTCTTGTAATAAGAACAGGAAAAATAAGGAGGAGCTACTTATATTAGATTATATATATATATATATATATATGTATGTATGTATGTATTCATAATACCTTATATAAGGAAAAGCCCAAGATGAGA
The DNA here is from genome assembly GCA_011680675.1 of Gymnobelideus leadbeateri. Lineage (NCBI taxonomy): Eukaryota > Metazoa > Chordata > Mammalia > Diprotodontia > Petauridae > Gymnobelideus > Gymnobelideus leadbeateri. Next base: position 53,966 of record WOXC01002462.1, on the reverse strand, counting down.
GACCAGGATTTCTCTCAGTGAGCATGTGTAGGCTGGACTGCTACTTCTGGACTGAGGACTGAACCGAGAATTGGGAAGAAGTGAGGAAAGAAATGAGAACTGGGGCAGACCTTTTGGAGTAAGCCATGTGGAGGCCTAGGGGATGAGGCCCAGGCTGGAGAAAGTGATTTTGATTTTGAGAACAGAAATTGTGGTGTTTGAGCTTCTTCTGAGAGCCAGCCAAACTCCTGCTGAGCACTTCAAAGAACCAGTTGGATCTGCCAAAGACTTCTGAGGGCCAGCCAGAGCTGCCAGAGGAAGCATGACTGTGGTGTTACTACTTTATGTCTCTGTTTTGTGCCCATGTTTATTTCACAGGTAGAAAATGAATTGAAATGATAGTGCCGACGATGCATATGAATATTGTTATAATTCTGCTAACCTTGATGTGTGTAGATATTGTTGTGGCTCTGTTAAGGTTTCTCTTCCCAGGAACAGAAATTGTGAAGGACTTGAAGTGGACTGAACACTGTGAGCTTCGGTGTGCAGCCAGAACTGTGTGGAATGCTGGACAAGGATCAGGGAGATATCAACATTTTTACTCAGATGGCAGGTGGTTAGATTTTGGCAGGAGCTGGGACCATGGAAGAAGAATCATGGAAGCTGATAGTCTGCTTCAAATGAAGATGAAAAGACTGCTCCTTGGGTCTTTAATGCTTACTGATGAAATTGTAACTTACTTGTGACCTAGGAATAAACGACCTTTGTACTTTCCACTACCCCTTAAGAGGGTACTGAGTAGTGACTAATTATATTGTAACATCTCTCTCCATCATGAATCTTTTGGAGTTGACTTATAACCCCACATTGCTGAGAAGAGTCGAGTCTATCAATGTTGGTTATCACACATACATTGTGTCCAAATTTCTCCCGGGTCTGTTCTTCTCACTCAGCATCAGTTTGTATAAGACACTCCAGGTAAATATGAATTCCATTGGCTCCTAGTTTCTTATATCACCGTAGTATTCCATTACATTCATATAGCACAATATTCCCCAGTTGATGGGCATCCCCTTAATTTCCAATTCTTTGCCTCCACAAAAAGAGCTGCTATGAATATTTTATACAAATGGGTATTCCTCACACTTCTATGATCTCTTTTTGATACACACGTAGACATGGTATTGCTGGGTAAAAGGGTAAGAAATTACTTTTAGCCCTTTGGGCATAGTTCCTGATTGCTCTGCAGAATGGTTGAATCAATTCATAACTACACATTAGTATTCCAATTTATCCACATCTTCTCCAGCATTTGTCATTTTGCTGTTTTGTCATCTTAGCCAATCTGACCAGTGAGATGTGGTACCACAGAGTTGTTTTGATTTGCATATGTCTAATCAATAGTGGTTTAGAGCATTTTTCCATATGCTTATAGATATCTTTCATTTCTTCATCTGAAAACTGCCTGTTCATATCTTTTGACCATTGATCAATTGGGGAATGACTTGTATCCTTATAGATTTGACAAAGTTCTCTGTATATTTTACAAATGAGGCTTTTATCAGAGACATTGGTTGCAAAAATTATTTCCCAATTTTCCACTTCTCTCTTAATCTTGGTTACATTGGCTTTGTTTGTACAGAAGCTTTTCAATTTCATGCAATCAAAATTATCCATTTTTCATTTTATAATGCTCTCTTAATCTTGCTTGGTCATAAAGTCTTCCCTTTTGCATAAATCTGACAGGTAAAGTATTCCTCTAGGATTCTCTAAGTATATCATCATATCATCTGCAAAGAGTGGTAACTTGGTCTCTTCTTTGCCTAATTTTATTCCTTTGATTTATTTTTCTTTTATAATTGCTGCTGCTAACATTACTTTTTTTTGCCTTTTTGGAGGGCAATTGGGGTTAAGTAACTTGCCCAAGGTCAGAAGGCTAGGTTTTTCTTTGTGTGTGCATTAAGTGTCTGAAGCCTGATCTGAACTCAGGTCCTTCTGACTCCAGGGCCGATGCTCTACTCACTGCCCCACCTAGCCGCCCCGTATGCTGCTAACATTTCTAATACCAAATTGAATAAAAGGGGTGATAGTGGACACCTTTGTTTCACCCCTGCTCTTATTGGAAATGCTTCTACTTTATCCTTGTAAAATATAATAATTTCTGATGGCTTTAAAAAGATGCTACCTATTATTTTAAGGAAGGCTCCATTTCTTCCTATACTTTCTGGTATTTTATGTAGGAATGGATATTGTATTTAGTCAAAAGCCTTTTCTGCATCTATTGAGATAATCATGTTTTTTCTGCTAGTTTTATTGTTGATATGATCAATTATATTGATTATTTTCCTAATATTAAACCATCCTTGCATTATTGGAATAAATCCTATTCCGGTTTTCCAGAATTATGAACCCATAGATGCTAAAGACAAAATGAGACATCAGTGTAGTGTGAACTTTTGGACCTGGTATTGGGGACTTGGTCTGGCCTTTGCCCAGGGGCAATAAGTGGCTGAGGTGTGGCAAATGTGCAGCTACTGAAAATATATGCTTCAGAGCTCCTGGCCTGAAGATTGTAGGGGGACCAAACTACCAGTCTGATGAGTAATTGCTCTTGCTTTAACCTGCTTGGATCTGGATCACTGTCTGGGGTCTATATCCTGATGTTCCTGACCAGTCTGCCAGAGCTCATGGTGGTTTCTGAGAGGACAGCCAACTAACAGCTCCAGCAGCAGAGCAATCCCCAGCATTTGGGACTAAACTCCCCCCTCTGGTAGCAGATTTCTACTGTGGTAAAAAGATGAAAAGACAAGTGATTGAGTGGCAACATGAGCAAATGAGGGAAGCAAGGCAAGCACAGAGGTCTGACTTTGGAATACTTTTTTGGAAACAAAAAAGATCAGGGCATAAAGCAGGAGGAAGACAGAAAAGTCAGAAGTCCTACACCAGAAGCTTCCAAGAAAAGAATAAGCTGCTTACAAGCTATAGAGGGCCTTAAGGAAGATTTTGAAAACCAAATAAGAGAAGTGGAGAAAAAATTGGGAATAGAAATGAGAAAGATGTAATAAATATATAAAATGAAAGTCAACAAACTGACTGAAGAAAATAACACCTTAAAACAGAATAACTCAAATGACAAAAAAGGCTCAAACAGCCAATGAGGAGAAGAATGCCTTAAAAAGCTAAATTTGTGAGACTGAAAAAAATTTCAATAGTGAACTTTTAGGAGTTACCTGGCTGTGCTAATGAAATGTTCTCTCCCCTACATTATTACCTGAAGGTTTACAGGGCACATAGCAGGAGGACATATAGCCTTGTTTAGATGTAGAGAACTTTTGGGGTCCCTTTACCCTTGTAGAGGAATATTCCCCTGCAGTATACAATTACCTGAAAGCTTAAAGGTCACATAAACAAGAGGGTATGTAATATTTTTTTTGTTTATGCCTATGGATATGGTACTACAATATTACCCTAATAAATAACTAAATTTAAGCAAGAGCAAATAGTAAAAAAGATCCAGGCGGAGCCAAGATGGCGGAGTAGAAACAGCTTTTCCAAGATGCTCTGCCCCACACCATTTCCAAACTATGTAAAAAGGGACTCTAAACAACTTCTAGGACCCTAGCACCCACAGAAGCTAACCTACCACTGAGGACAGCACAGCAACCCTGTAAGGTGGGCCAGTGCAGCACTCTGGGAGCCAGCAGCCCAGCACACAGAGAGCCACAGTTTTAGCCCCACAGCAGCTGGGTCAGCAGCCACCTGGAGGGACCCCAGAATACCAGCAGCTGTGGCGATTCCAGAATTATCAACACAGACATGCCTAGGACAAAGTAAGAGGTTAGTGCCCTAAGGACTTTGGGACCAATATTTGGGGAATGCATCGGCTTCCTCCCCTGAGGCAAGAAGCCTCTGAGGAGCCACTGCACACTCACCATTTTGCAGCTCCAGTGGCAGCATCAGCTCTGGGCTGCGAACTGTTGGGAGACCCAGCAATCAGTCTTGGAGGTTAATAGCTCTTGCTTTAACCTGCTTGGATCAGGATTGTAATCTGGGGGGAGGTCTGGGGTAGGCAGGCCATAGAGTACCTTAAGGAGCAGATAACAGAAGTGGAGGAAAAATCGGGAAGAGAAATGAGAAGGATGAAGGAAAAGTATGAAATGAGAGTCAACAGACTGACTGAGGGAAATAACAACCTAAAAATAGACTAAGTCAAATGGCAAAGGAGGCCCAAAAGGGCAATGAGGAGAAGAATGCCTTAAAAAGCCAAATTTGCCAGATGGAAAAAGAATCTCAAAAGCTCACTGAGGAGATTCAGTGCTTCAAAGTTAGACTGGAGCAAATGGAAGCTAATGATTTTATGAGAAATTAAGATGCTGTTAAACAGATCCAAACAAATGAAAGAATAGAAGGCAATGTGAAATATCTCATGGGAAAAACCACTGGCCTGGAAAATAGGTCCAGGAGAAATAATTTAAAAATTATTGGACTACCTGAAAACCATGATCAAAGAAAGAAACTAGAAATCTCCCATCAAGAAATTCTCAAGGAAAATTGCCCTGATGTTTTAGATCCAGAGGGCAAAATAGAGGTTGAAAGAATCCACCAATCACCTCCTGAAAAAGATCCCAAAAAGAACACTCCTAGGAATATTATAGCCAGGTTCCAGAATTCCCAGATGAAGGATGAAATAATACAAGCAGGCAGGAAGAAACAATTTCAATATTGTGGAAACACAATTAGTATAGCACAGGATCTGGTAGCTTCTACACTGAGGGATTGAAGGTCATGGAATATGATATTCCAGAGGGCAAAGGACCTGGGATTGAAGCCAAGGGTCATATACCCAGCAAAACTGAGTGTCTTGTTTCAGGGGAAAATATGGTCATTCAGTGGAATAGAGGACTTTTAAGCATTCTTGAGGAAAAAACCAGAGTTGAATAGAAAATTTGACATCCAGACACAAGAAGTAAGAGATGCCTGAGAAGGTAATCTGGGAAAAGAAATCAAAAGGAACTTATCAAAGCTGAACTATTTACATTCCTACAAGGAAAAACAATAACTATGACTAATGAAACCTTTCTCAGTATGAAAACAATGGAAGAAGGGTATATGAGCATATGAATACATATGTGAATATGTGTATATATGTTTACAGTTATACATGGATAGAAGGCACAGGTTGAATTTGGTGGGAAGGGATGACACTTAAGGGGTGAATTTATGAGGTAAGAGTGGAAATTGGCAAGAGGAGATGGGGAGAGATAGGGTAGGGTAACCTATCTCGTGTAGAAGAAGCAAGGGTAAGTGGCTGCAGGGGAGGGGAAAAGCAGGAAGGCAAAAAGGCAAAACCATATTCTCATTGAATATGGCTCAGGGAGAGAATGACATACATAGTAAATGGGATATCTCACCCTGTTGGAGAGTAGAGGGAAGGGGGATGAGAGGGGGGATTATGGAGGGTAGGGGAGGTTGCAAGTACCCACTATAGAAGAGGAACAGGATCAAAGTAGGGAATGGAACAGGTGGGGGGTGGGATGGGTGGGAGGGAATTATAAGCAGCTTTCTACTATGGTAATGTCTTGCATACCGCATTGCTTATCTTCCCAGAGGGAATGGGTGACAAGGGGGCAAGGGAATGGATCTGAAATTCGAGGTTTTAAAATTAAATGTTTCAAATATATATTAATACTATTATTAATACTATTTTGCATGTAATTGGGAGATAAGATGTTCAGGCATTGGGGCACAGAGACTCACATCGCCCTAATGGTAAAGTCGAAGGGCATATGGGAGAAGATGTGGTAGAGAGCAGATTCGATGAGGGGATATCTTCTGGGACTGTTATTCTGGGGTAATGGGGAGGAGAAAATGGGGAAATAATTACAACTCAAAATCTGGTGGAAATGAATGATGTAAACTAGAAATTAATAAAGCATTTATTTAAAAAAAAGAAAGTGAACTCCTCAAGAACAAAAAAAAAATCAAGGGAGGGTCCTTATACATTGTCTACATCTTTTTGGGTTATGTGAGCCCCTTGCATCTTTGGCTCTATATGAAATGGTCATGTAATAAACAGATTATTGATTAGAACCCTGTATCATTGTTCTCTCTGCTAACTAACCCACCAACTGCACTGGCTGCAGTTAATCTCAAAAGCTCAGTAAAGAGAATCATTCCCTCAGAATTAGATTAGAGCAAATGGAAGCTAATGACTTTATGAGAAATCAAGATACTATTAAAGAGATCCAAACAAGTGAAAAAATAGAAGGCAATGTGAAATATCTCATTTTAACAACCACTGACCTGGAAAATAGATCCAGGAGAGATCATTTAAAGATTACTGGGCTACATAAAACCCATGATAAAAAAAGAACCTAGCAGTTATCCTCCAAGAAATTCTCAGGGAAAATAGCCCTAATGTTTTAGAACCAGAGGTCAAAAGAAAAGTTGAAAGAATCCACTGATCACCTCCCAGAAAAAGATCCCCAAAAGAAAACTCCTAGGAATATCAATTGCATGCCCAATTCATTGACCTACCTTTTCTCTAATTTGTTCATGTATGCACTCGAGGATATAAAACTTTCACTAAGAACTGCCTTTGCTTTATCCCACAAAATTTTGGTATGTTCTCTCATTATTGTCATTTTCTTGAATGAACTTACTGATTGTTTCTATAATTTGTTTGAACCACTCATTCTTTCTGATTAAAATTTTAGTTTTAAATTAGTTTTTAGTCTATATTTCCATGGCCCTTTATTGCATATGATTTTAGTGCATCATGATTTGAGAAGGATGCACTTAATATTTCTTCCTTTCTGCACTGAATTGTGTGGTTTTTATGCCGTAGTAGATGGTCAATTTTTGTATATGTGCCATGTGCTCCTGAGAGGAAGATATATTCCTATTTATCCCCATTTAGTTTTCTCTGGAGATCTATCATATCTAGACTCTCTAAAATTCTATTTGCCTCCTTAACTTCTTTCTTGTTTATTTTAAGGTTAGACTAATCAAGTTCAAAGAGGGGGAGATAAAGGTCCCCCAGTAGTAATGTTTTGCTGTTTATTTCTTCATCTAATTCCCTTAACTTCTCCTCTAGAATTTGGATGCTATATCACTTGGTGCATATATGTTAAGTAATGACATTGCTTCATTCTCCTTGGTGCCTTTTATCAGAATACAGTTTCCTTCCTTATCTCATTTAATTAGATCTATTTTGCTTTTGCTTTATCTAAGATAAGGGTTGCTATCCTTGATTTCTTTACTTTAGCTGAAGCATAATGTATTCTGCTCCAGCTTTTTAACTTTATACTGTGCATATCCCCTTGTTTCAAATATGTTTCTTGCAAACAGCATATTGTAGTATTCTTGTTTTGAATCCATTCTACCATCCCCTCTATTTTATGGGAGAGTTCATCCCATTCACATTCACAATAATGATCTCTATCTTTCTCTTTCCCTCCATCCTCTTCCCTCTGCACTTTATGTTTTTGTTTCTTCCTTCTCCCTTCCCCTCCTTGAGGCTTTTCCTTTTGACAACCACCTCCTTCAGTATTGCCTCCCTGTTACTCTCCTTATTTCCCCCATTAACCCTCTTACTGACTAAAGGGCACAATGGATTTTTATACTTATCAGAGTATGGATTCCCTCTTTGACCCCAAATCAATGAGAGTAAATTTGATATAGTGCTCCTCTCCTTCCTTCCTTTCCCTCTATTACAATGAGATTTTGTGTCTTTTCTTGTTAGAATCTCAAACTTAATAGACTATGTTGATCCATCTTTTAACCAGAACCAATGAGAATAATGTTCAAATGATGTTCATCTCCCCCTCCCCTTCCCCTCTACTATAGTATGTCTTTATGACTCTTCATATGGCATAATTTACCTTTTTCTATCTCTTCCTTTCTTTTTATCCCATTACAGTCCCTTTGAAACCCTTAAGGTATTTTTTTATCATCAGATAAAATATGATTAAATAATCATAAGATTATATCCATACCCTCTATCTATTTATATCCCTTTAAAGGTCATGATAATGATGTAAATTTCAATATTGAAAGGTATCAGTTTCTCATATATGGATGTAAACAGTATACTCTTTTTGCATCCCAAGTTATGTGCATGTGTGCATGAGTGTGCATTTGTGCAAGTGTGTTTTTTCCTTGTTTTCCTTTTTTATGTCTCTCTTGAGTCTTGTAATTGGAGATCAAAATTTCCATTGATCTCTGGCTTTTTCATCAAGAAAGAATGGGGGGGCGGAGCCAAGATGGCGGAGTAGAAACAGCTCGTCCAAGCCTCTCTGCCCCCAGATTCTCCACAAACTATGTAAAAAAGGACTCTGAAAAACTTCTGGAGCCCCAGCACCCACAGAATGACACAGAGAAGCTAACCTCCCGCTGAGGACAGCCCAGCACCCTGCAGGAAGGACCAGCGCAGTGGTCTGGGAGCTGGCAGCTACGGCGCAGAGCACAGGAGCCGAGCCAGCCCAGGTCCACGTGAGCCGAGGTTTTAGCCCCAGGGCGGCAGGGCCAGCAGCCAGCTGGAGGAACCCCAGAACACCAGGAACTGTGGAGACTCCAGAATTATCAACATAGACTTGCCTAGGACAAAGTAAGAGGTTAGTGTCCTATGGACTTTGGGACCTGTATTTGGGGAATGCGTCAGCTCCCTCCCCTGGGGCTAGAAGCCGCTGAGGAGACACGCCATTTTGTAGTTTTCATAGGCATTTCCAGCTCCCAGCCTACAAATCGTGGGGAGATCCAGCGATCAGTCTTGGGGGGTAATCGCTCTTGCTTTAACCTCCCTGGATCTGGATTGTGATCTAGGGTGGAAGTTGTGGGTGGGTTTACAGCTTGCCAGAAACGGAAGTTGCCCCCCACACGTTCGGGACGAAAATTCCTCTAGCTGGCCTTAAAGCCATAGTGTGGCAACAAGCCCAAAAGTCAAGTAATTAAGTGGCAACATGCCAAGGCAAAGGAAACAGAAAAATGCAACCCTAGACTCCTATTTTGGGGGCATAGAGCGGGAAAAGGACTGTGAGGTCAGAAGTCCTGCTCCAAAAGCCCCAGGGGAAAACATGAGAGGGTTGCAGGCCATAGAGGACCTTAAGAAGGACTTTAAAAATCAAATAAGAGAAGTGGAGGAAAAATTAGAAAGAGAAATGAGAAGGATGCAGGAAAAGTATGAAATGAGGGTCAACAGCCTGACTGAGGAAAACAACACCTTAAAAAATAGACTAGCTCAAATAGCAAAGGAGACCCAAAAGGGCATTGAGGAGAAGAATGCCTTAAAAAGTCGAATTTGCCAGATGGAAAAAGAATCTCAAAAGTTCACTGAAGAGATTCATTCCTTTAGAGTTAGACTGGAGCAAATGGAAGCTAGTGACTTTATGAGAAATCAAGATGCTGTTAAGCAGATCCAAACAAACGAAAGATTAGAAGGCAATGTGAAATATCTCATGGGAAAAAGCACTGACCTGGAGAATAGATCCAGGAGAGACAATTGAAAAATTATTGGACTACCTGAAAGCCATGATCAAGGAAAGAACCTAGAAATCACCCTTCAAGAAATTCTCAAGGAAAATTGCCCTGATGTTTTAGATCCAGAGGGCAAATAGAGGTTGAAAGAATCCACAGATCACCTCCTGAAAAAGATCCCAAAAAGAAAACTCCCAGGAATATTATAGCCAGGTTCCAGAATCCCCAGATCAAGGAGAAAATACTACAAGCAGCCAGGAAGAAACAATTTCAATATTGTGGAAACACAATCAGAATAGCCCAGGACCTGGCAGCTTCTACACTGAGGGATCGAAGGGCATGGAATATGATATTCCAGAGGGCCAAAGAACTGGGAATGAACCCAAGGGTCACCTACCCAGCAAAACTGAGTATTTTGTTTCAGGGGAAAATATGGTCATTCAGTGGAATAGAGGACTTTCAAGCATTCTTGAGGAAAAAACCAGAGTTGAATAGAAAATTTGACATCCAGACGCAAGAAGGAAGAGATGCCTGAGAAGGTAATCAGGAAAAAGAAATCAAAAGGAACTTATCAAAGTTGAACTATTTACATTCCTATATGGAAAAGCAATATCTGTGACTGATGATATCTTTCTCACTATGAAAATAATGGAAGGAGGGGGTGTGGTCATACGAATACATATGTGAATGTGTGTGTATGTGGCTAGTTATATATGGATAGAGGGCATAGGTTGATTTTTTTGGGAAGGGAGAGTACTCAAGGGATGAAATTATGAGGTGAGAGAGGAAAGTGGCAAGAGGAGATGGGGAGAGACATGGTAGGGTAAACTATCTCATGTAGGGGAAGTGAGTGCAAAGGAGGGGGAGAATAAGGAAGGCTAAAAAGGCAAAACCACATTCACATTGAATTTGGTTCAGGGAGAAAATGACATACATAGTAAATGGGATATCTCAACCTGCAGCAGGATAGGGGGAAGGGAGATGAGAGGAGGGATGATGGATGGGAGGGCATCCTTGGGGTGAGGGGAGGTTGGAAGTACCCACTATAGAAGAGGGACAGGATCATGTAGGGAATGGACCAGGTGGGGGGTGGGATGAGTGGGAGGGAATTATAAGCAGCCTTGTACAATATATCTACTATGATAATGTTTTGCATAGCTAGACATGTACAACATATACTGAATTACTTATATCCCAAGAAGGAATGGGTGACAAGGGAGGAAGGAAATGGATCTGAAATTCAAGGTCGTAATATTAAATGTTTCAAATATATATATAAATACTATTATAAATACTCTTTTGCCTATAATTGGGAGATAAGATGTGCAGGCATTGGGACACAAAGATTCATCTTCCTCTAATGGAAAAGTCGATGGGGGTATGGGAGAAGGTATGGGAGAGAGCAGACTGGAGGAAGCGATATCTTGTGGGATTGCTATTCTGGGAGGGTGGGTAGGGGAATAATGGGGGGAAAATGATTGTAACTCAAAATCTGGCGGAAATGAATGATGTAAAACAGAAGTTAATAAAGTATTTGTTTAAATAAAAAAAAAAAGAAAGAAAGAATGGAAGTCCTTTATTTCATTAAATGACTTTCTCCTTGCCTGAAAGATTATGCTCAGTATTGCTAGGTAGTTCATCATTAGTTGCAGTCCCAGCTCTTTTGCCTTATGAAATATCAAATTCCAAACCCTCTGATCTTTTAATGTAGAAGCTCCTAGGTTCTATGTAATCTTGACTGTAGTTCCATGTTATTTGAATTGTTTCTTTTTGGCTGCTTGCATTATTTTCTCCTTAACCTTTTAATTCTGGAATTTAGCTACTATATTTATTGCAGTTTTCCATTTGGCATCTCTTTCAGGAGGAGTCGGGTGAATTATTTTGATTACTATTTTACCTTCTGATTCTAGGACTTCAGGACAGTTTTCTTTGACAATCTCTTGGATGATGTTGTCCAGGATGCTTTTTTCAGCATGGCTTTCCAGTAGATCAATGATTCTTAGGTTATCTCTCCTAGATATGTTCTCCAGATCATTTGTTTTTCCAGTGAGATATTTTACACTTTCTTCTAATTTTTCAATCTTAATGTTTTGCTTGATTGACTCTTGGAGCATCATAGGGACCTGAGCTTTGGTTTGACTGATTCTAATTTTTAGTGAATTATTTTCTGGGACTAATTTTTGAAGGTTCTTTTTAGGGAGATATTTTCTCCAGTTAGATTTTCAACCTCCTGTCCTAGTTCACAAATTGTACTTTTTAAGTATTTGTTTACTTCAGTGAGCCTTTTTTGTCAGTTTGGTCACAGTAGACTTAAATTTATCTTCTACCTCTCTAATTGGGCTTTTAAAATCTTCCTTGAGCACCTCCAAGAATGGTATTTGGACTTGAGACCATTTGATATATCCTTCTGTGATCTCAGGTGTGAATATAGAGTCCATGTTGGGCCGTGTTTTTGGTTGTTCTTGCTCACTATAATAAGCTCTGATACATTTTCTTGCCTTCCTTCTCAGCTTCCTTTCTTCTCATTTTAATTTCCCATTTTCTAATTCCTCAGGTTGGGAGGTAAGGGCCTGGTTTTTGACTGTGTGCTGTAGCCTCTGGGTGTCTAGATTAAGGCCAAAGCCAGGATACTCTGTGGTTCCCCTGATTTACCCTGAGGCTCACAGGGTAACCTGTGGGGTAGGGATGTTCTGGCTGCTTCAGATTTCTGTCTCAATGTCCTTGGGCTACAACTCAGGCAGGTTCGGCAGCTTGTGGCTGGCACAGCTGGTGTCTGCACATTCCCCTGGTAGTGCTGAGGTCCACCTGGGCTTGTGTTGTTAGTGCTTACTGGTTCTAATACCTTGGACTTTGGGAGCTCTTGCTGGTCAGGTGACATGGGGCTTCTTGGGACCCCTCCTGCCTTTCACTTCAGACTTCTAAATGCTTCAGTCACATTGTTTTTCAGTGACTCCTTAGCCTGAGGGTATTTCCACTATTTCAGTATTTTACTCTTGGTGGGACATTTATGTCTGGGTTTTCTAGGTCAATCAGAGGGGAATGGAATCAGCTAGAGTTTACTTGCCCATCTTGGCTTCTGGAAAATTAGGCAGGTGATTTTTAAATTTCCAGTTTGTGGGCTGATAGCCCCAGGAGAAGCTGCTGTCTCTGCTGTGCGCCCTATGCTTTATCTTACCCAGCTCGAATGGATCCTCTAGTCCAGTGGTGAGATGCTGAGAATGACCCTTGGGGTAGGTGAGTCTGCTGGCTGGGGCCCCTTGTAATTCAGCTGTATTCTGCTCTCCAGCCCATGTTGGTGCAGCCCTGTGTGCTCAGTGCTCCCCCTGCCCCAAACCACATGGGCACTTTCCTGGGCTGGATTCTGCCACTTCAAAATCCATTTAGATTCACTTTTTTTTTTAAATTTAGTGACAGGATTCATGGAGGAGCTTAGAAAAGTTACTACTCCATTCCACCATCTTGGATATGTTTTTTTTTTTAATTCATTTTCTTATATACTTATTCTCTCCTCTCCTCTCCTCTCCCCTCCTCTCCTCTCCTCTCCTCTCCTCTTCTCTCCTCACCTCCTATTTTTCTTTCCCCTTGGATTTTTTATTCACCAATATTGGCAGTGAAATTTCCACTCACCATTTTATTGCACTACTGATAAGGGAACTTTTATTTTCTCTCTTTTCAATATGGGACCATTCACCCCTCCTTATGAAATCTGGTTGTCCCTCACTTCTGTATACTTTCTATATGGATTACAAATTTAGTGTGGACATCTAATTAGCTTTATTCCTAATGTAGCTCAGAACACCAAGCTCAAGTCATCCACCAGCTTCTGTTTCCCCCAACAGCAAGGACTACAGGTATGTAGAACCATAGCTGGCAGGTTATGCTTTTTATTATCTATAACCCAATATATTCCAATATTTTGTTTATATATTTTTCATCACCCAATATATGACACTATTTTCCATTATTAATATCAAGCAGTACTATATCATGACTATTCAATGCTTGAGTCAGTCAAAATTGTGAGGATGTGCTGAAACCATGTTTTCCAAAGAAGGATGAATTGATATAAAAATTAAATTCTGAAGACACAAGGAAAAGCACTGTAATGGAAATGCAAATTTAAAGATCTTCCCTGCCCCTAGCTTAAGTGCACCTGGAGCCTATGGTGGGAGGCTTGTTTTTCAGGAAAGCCTACACCTTGATACTTTGTGATTGGGCAGTGGGTCCAGAAGGTTGTTACATTCTCTGAGCCAGGAGAAGGCTATATAAACCCTGAGGAGAGGCTTTGCTTTGGGGCTCACTTTGAGAAGTGTTGTGTGATTTGACCAGATGAGACTCTGGGAAGCCGTTGTTGAGAGCCCCCCGGCTTTGAAAACCCAGATGTTGATGCTTCCCTCTCTGGTAACTGTGATTTGGTATTGATGTATGTAATGTTGGGACAGTTTGGAAGCCTGTCTGTTTGATCTGTAAGTTCTGTCTGTATAATCTGAAGTTTGGGGTGCTGACCTTTTCCCCCTGAACTAGGTAATATATGTTTGTTTGATTAAAGTAAGCTTGTTGACCCATTCTGAGTTGCTTTCCTTTTGAAAAGCAGATCTAAGAACTTATATTGGCAGCTACCCTGGGGATATTGGGGTGCTTGCTGATACAAAATGGTGACGAGGGATGGGATCTGCTGAGTAAAAGGAAAGTATGGGGGCTGGGATAATTGTTTGTTTCCCAGTTGTGGTAGCTGTGATTCTGTGGAGCCATGGAGCAGGAGAGAAGAATGGCCTGCATGCTGACTTCACTAAGCTGAGAGCAGGAATGGTGAGCTGCCTGCATGGAGACCTGTGTAGAAGCCTGGAGCTGCTGCCTTCTGCTGGAGGAGAAGGAACCCAGGAGTTCGGAGTTCAGCCATAGGACAAGATAAGGACTGTGTGGCAAAGCTGGGGCACTGAATGTGTTTCCTTGCTGCATCCCACAGTTTGGGACCCAGGGGGGATGGACTTGTGACTATGGTGGGTGGGGTGAAGTGCCATGGACCCGAAGGACCCCACTTTGGTTTTGTTGCCTAGTTCCCCCTCTGGATTTGGAAGCAGGGGCTGGAGCAGTGTTATGGGAAGGACACCCCGCTCCTCCCAAGAGAACCTTATGTGTTAATGCTTTGTATTTTGTGAATTGATATAATAATGCTTTGTATTTTGTGTTTAAGGACCAGTGGCCACTTTGGTAACTTTAGATGTACCTTGAAAATATGACTTAAGGGATGGTTAGTGCTAATTGAAATGTAAACTGTCTATGCTATGGGCATCCTTAGTAAGACTTTACTGAATAAGTGACTAATTGTATTTTGAGATATTGTTACAGACAAGAGACTAATTGAGTTAATCAAGACTTTGCCCCATGAGTGGAAGACTTGTACTTTGAAAACTGATGTAACTGATTGAGTTAACTTAAGAGTGAATATTTTTTGATTTTACTGATAAGTGACTGAGTTAACATTTGCCCCATGAGTGGAAGACTTGGACTATTGTATTTTAAGATTATATTGTGATTTTCTTATATACCTGGAAAATGTGACCTAAGAGATGTTTTAGTGCTAATTCAAATGTAAATTGTGTATGCTATGGGCATGAAAGATCTTGGGGCAGAATGTAATGGAAATGCAGATTTAAAGATCTTCCCTGCCCCTAGCTTAAGTGCACCTGGAGCCTGTGGTGGGAGGCTTGTTTTTCAGGAAAGCCCACACCTTGATACTTTGTGATTGGGCAGTGAGTCCAGAAGGTTGTTACATTCTCTGAGCCAGGAGAAGGCTATATAAACTCTGAGGAGAGGCTTTGCTTTGGGGCTCACTTTGAGAGGTGTTGTGTGATTTGATCAGATGAGGCTCTGGGAAGCCATTGTTGAGAGCCCCCCGGCTTTGAAAACCCAGATGTTGATGCTTCCCTCTCTGGTAACTGTGATTTGGTATTGATATAATGGTTGGACAGTTTGGAAGCCTGTCTGTTTGATCTGTAAGTTCTGTCTGTATAATCTGAAGTTTGGGGTGCTGTCCTTTTCCCCCTGAACTAGGTAATATATGTTTGTTTGATTAAAGTAAGCTTGTTAACCCATTTTGAGTTGCTTTCCTTTTGAAAAGCAGATCTAAGAACCTATATTGGCAGCTACCCTGGGGATTTTGGGGTGCTTGCTGATACAAGCACTCACAATTCAAAATGGTTGTGATAGGCCAAAACATTGAGTAAAAATACCAATTTATGAAATGTAATTGAGCTAATGTAAAATGCATATTTGGGTTTAAGAAAAAATAAATTTCATTCCTTTTGTTTGAAAAAAAAAATCATTCTTTCAAAATAATGATGGCTTGGCTACAAGATTGTCTGTGTAAAACAAATGGGGCTTTATGTTTAGTCGTCTGTCAAATAAATATAAGCCAATAACATGACAAGGCCATCACAAGATACTAATGCTAATACTAATACTAATTCTTCCATAGCCTCAGCTATCTGATCAGTTTCCTCCTGCTTTAGAAGTTATTGGGAGTGAATTAGAAATAGCAAAGCAGATATGAGAAATTCTGCCAAGGTACAAAGCCAAGTGGTATGTTTATTCATCTTAGGGAAGTTAACACACAAGGATGAATAAGGGAGTGGTGTAAAGCAGACGATAAAGAGAGAATCAAAAATCCAGGTTCAAAGCAGAGTCAGACATCCTAATAACACAGCAGAGCAAAGTAAAAGTCTGTGCTATGTTAAACTCCATGTCACTAGGATTTTAGGTAGGAATACTTGGAGACATCCTTTGCTTTCCAGCTACTCATTCACTTTTTAAAATCTTTCACTCCCTAATACTCACTATGTTTTTAAGACAAATTCCCTACATTACAGAATATATGAATGTGATAGCATCAGTCCAAAATGGAGACCAGGTAGCTGGGCCTGTCTACAATCATTCCTTCCTAAAGTCCTAGAGATATGGCCAGGACCACGAGCAAAGACAATAGCACTATTGTCAGAGAAGCAGAATCTTTTTTTTTTTTTAAAGACTGAATTATGCATTGATCAAGACACATTTAGTATCTTAATTTGATTTTATTTAAGTTTAAACAAAGAAAATTAATTAACTTAATACTTATTAAATTTGCACTTTCATAAACCTTGTTGCTTTGGTTAGCCTTCAAATCTATAATGGCTTATCCTCCTTTCTGGTACAATATGCAAAATGTAATATAAGTGTATTTATCATTCAACTATCACCTCCACCCCTGGTAGTGTCAATGAAATCTAGTCTGCCTTGGTCAGTTGTGTGGGACTATTTTTGCTAGCCCTCCTAACATCACTGACACCTGCCTTGAGCTTAAAATTCTAATGTAAGAAATTCCAGCCACAATTCTTTATAGTTCTCTGCTGACCTGGAGAAAATAATTTATTGGGTTGACTATGCCTTGGGAACCATAATTTATCCAATCATGTATTATCCATAGATTGTCAGGTCTCCACAAACACGAACTCATTGACAAGTGCACTAGATGTTGAATTAGAAGAGCTGGGTTGGAATGCCAGCCCTTTCCCTTCTTATGAGCCATATGCCTATACTAATGCCATTTGACCTTCCTGAAGCTCGGTTTCTTCATCTATAAAGTGAGAATAATACCTTATACTCTATACCACTGGGTATTGGCTAAGAAAAAAAAGCTTTCTCTACTGTGAAATAGTATAAATGTGAATTGTTATTACCATTTAGGTCGAAACATCAGAATTTAAACTTTCATCTTCAAAGTTAGGTAGTAGAATATGGAAGTCAAAAGCCTACATTTTAAAATGCATGTGTATTAAATAAAAGATTAATCATAATGTCCCTCTCTATGGCATAGGAAAATTCCAAATGTACCATAAATTTTTATAAACAATTTCCAAATCAAAGTTCATTCGGAAAGCTAATCTACTGAAAATGATTCCACAAGGCAGAATGCCAGGTTGAGAATAGTTATTAAGATAAAATATTAATGGAAATGACCTCAATCAATAAGATAGTAGGAGCTCTTTCAGATATCTAGCTTTCCCTTCCCTGCTATACATTCAAGATGTTCTCAGAAGTACATTAGTGGTTTGGCATTTTAAATAGCCAAATAAAGGAAACAAGTCGCAAGTCTTAACTGGACTATAGCAGAAAAACAATTAAAGATCACACAACTAGTAAGTATTAGAACTGAGATTTGACTCCCATGTCTCCTGATTCCAGGACCAAGGCCCTTTTCCTCTGTACCATTTAACAGATAGCCTTGGGAGACATTTTGGGAGAGAAAAGATTTGCCCACCCAGGTGTCTATTTCTTCTTGGCCTTATGAAACATTTCCATGAAGAAAGAAGGAATCTACATGGCCTAAGATCCTAGAAATGATTAGTGTCCTAGTATTATGAATTCCAAACCATCCTACATTTAGTAAAGAACTTTCCCAGCCAGATGTGCATTTCTCTCTGGCCTTCCAGCAGGTAGCCTTTTGAGACAAGGGTGCCCTCTTCAGTATCACTGTCTAGGTACTAGTATCAGTTTGTTCTTATTTGACTTCTCTTTTGAAATAGCATGAGAAAAGAAGAAATGGTTCTCATTTTAATAAAGACATGCTTCAAATTAAAAAAAAAAAAATAATGGTCTAAATTGTCCAGGATAATAAATGAATCTTTATCCAACCTTGGGATAGAGGGGGAGAAAACATGAGTATTTTCCTTTCATTATCAATTCATTTTTACAAAGAATAGGGAAAATTTAAAACAATTAATATTTGACTAATTTATCATTTTATAGGACTGAGAACTATTTACCCCAGTTCTTTAAGCAAAGAATCCAATTTATTGTAAACTAAACTGCACAGTTCTACATGAATAGCTTCTGTCTTCACAAGAGAGGTAGGTACAAAACTGTTGATCACAATTTTCCAAAGATATAGGTAATTTCTATAGTGGGTACAAAACTGGACTATAGCAGAAAAACAATTAGGCTAGGAATCAGGAGTCTTGGATTTGAGTTCTTAGATATTGTCAGAGATTTAGTGTGTAACAATAAGTGAGTCATGTGAACTCTCTGATCATCAGTTCCCTCCTATGAAATGGGGATTGAACAATTCAGGGACAGTTATTAAGAAAAATGATCAGATGTAACTTACTATTTAAAACCTCAATTTAATGGATAAAGGTCCTTCTCAATATATAGTGATGCAGGGAGGGAGGAGAGGTATAAAGAAACAGCTATACTGACTGATAATCAATGAAGTATAAAATACTTTACAGTTTCCAAAGCATTGTGTATATATATATATATATACACACACACACACACATATGTATATATATATATACACACACACACATATGTATATATATATATATAAATATATATACATATATATATATATATATATGTAATATGTAATCTCATTTGAGAATCATGGCAACCCTGTGAGGTAGGCACTGCACTTATTATAATAACCATTTTATAGATGACACACGGGAGCATGACAGAGGTATGTGACTGACTTCTCTAGAGTCATCCAGCTACTAAGTACCTAAGGCAGAATTTGAAACCAGACCTTCCAAAATACAAATTCAACCTGCTATCTTCTACACCATTCTGCTTCTCCATGAATTCCTAATTGTAGCCCCACATACTAAGAGGATTCTGCCAAATATAATATAGTTTACTTATGATAAGTATGTTCAAAAGGATCCTGCTTACTCTAGATTGGTGCATTTGAAAAAAAAAAGGTCCTAATTCTTATAGCCCTCCTGGATATAAATAATACTAGCCCTAATCTCTGTTGCCCCTCAGAACTAGCCTGATATTATAGATAAATCTCAATTTCTGAAATCAACGTCTGTGCTAATTTTCCTCCCAAAGACAAAATGACAGCTGACACTTCAGATAGGCCAAGAAGCTGACTAACACAGCTAACTTTATATCCTTTTTGTCTACCTACATGATTTATGGTTTCTATATTATCCATAACACCTAGAATTAGATTCAAGAAGCTTAGGACTGTGTTTCTATTCCTTGAGACACAAAACTGACTTGACTCAAAGGTCAT
This sequence comes from Gymnobelideus leadbeateri, assembly GCA_011680675.1. NCBI lineage: Eukaryota > Metazoa > Chordata > Mammalia > Diprotodontia > Petauridae > Gymnobelideus > Gymnobelideus leadbeateri. Next base: position 34,450 of record WOXC01002462.1, on the reverse strand, counting down.
ACATTTGTTTATTTTTTTGTTTATTTTTTATCTTTATTTTGTTTATTTCTTGATGTGTGTCACAGTAAGCATAAAAATGACTGTATCTATAGGATTTCTCAGAGATAGAAATAGTTTGATTGATTAGCAAGAAGCAAAAAAATCAGAATATAGATAAAAGGAGAACTTAATTTTGTTTCAAGCTCCTACTTACAAGCAGCACATTTTCCTCAGATATTCTCTTTTCTTTAGGGAAAATAGTACCAGGTTTTCTTATACTCATGAAAATAAAAAACTCATTAAATTCAGGGCAGCTAGGTGGCGCAGTGAGTAGAGCGTCGGCCCTGGAGTCAGAAGGACCTGAAATGCACACACAAACAAAAACATAGCCGTGTGACCTTGGGCAAGTTACTTAACCCCAATTGCCCTCCAAAAAGAAAACAAACAAACAAACTCATTAAATTACTTATACTGCTTCTGGTTTCTGGAAGAAAATATCTAGCCATTACAAGGTAGTCAGACATTTTAGGTAATTAGACTATGATATAGAGAAATATTGTAGAAAAATGTAATTTCAGAAATAGGTTCTTCCATGAGAGGGACCAGGATATAGTTGAAAGGGTATAAGGCTTGGAGTCAGTATATCAACTAAATAGCTACGTGACCTTGATAAAATAATCTGACCTTCCTGGGTCTCAGTTTCTTCACTTGTAAAAAGTCTATACAATGTATAAAGCCCCATTCCAGATCTAGGAATATAAGATTCCAACAAAACATAACTTTTGACCTAGAAATTAATTTGGTCATGATGCTTGAAGTGGTTCTTGCATGGAACTTCATTTTCTTTCTTAACAGAGTCCTGCATTTGAAAAGTTACTATTTGCATCATTTCTTGTTTTTGTTTTTGCTTGAGTTCTTCGTAACATAAAAAAGGTGGAAACACAAGCAAAAATGTTTCAAATTTAGATTACTCTCAAAAGGGAAAATTTAATTCAGCCTGAGTTGATCATCAAGATAGGGCTCCCTGTTCTAATAAAAATCATCCAAGGGACAATTCCTATTTTATGATATGGAATCTATCCCTTGCTAAATTGTGTGGTAGGCGCTAAACATTTTTATTGCTAAGATATCTGCAGCTCAAAAATTATTTGATTTTATGAAATTCTGGCTCTCCAGGCTTCAACTTGTTCATGAGAAATTTAGAAAACTAAATTAGTGATCCCCTACATGCCCATCCAGCTCTAACTCTTATGATTGTGTGAGTTTACTAATTTGCTTAAGTTTGTGAGAGAAATTCTTTGCCTCTGAGCAAAGAGATGCCACTCCAGTGAAATGAGGATTACCTAAAGATGAATCAATAAATGATTAGAAAATGCTTTGAGATTACTGTTATTAGAACATAGTACCCTAGTTCTAGAGCTGGAAGGAGCCACAGTGGCATCTAGTCCAACTAGCTCATTTCACAGATGAGTAACTGGAGATCAGTGATATATAATGTACTATTCCATCTCCCCTTGTCTTCCATTCATTTAAGGAAATTCAGGATAATTTTTTAAGTGGGAGTCTAGTTTAGTTTATGCCACCTCTTCTTAACCCAATCCGCAAATCACTATTCTTTTCCTTCTAGCACAGCAGAAATGACAGATATCTAAAATGAACTAAAATGGGTTTGTTCAAATCATTGGTACTTTTTCTTCCCCTAAATTGAGCACAGGGCTGCTTTGAAATCATTCAGTGCATTAGGCCTACCAACATTTTGGTTTCCTGTTCCTCTCTTTAACAATTACTCATTGAGGGAGAGATCACTCTACCTTGAGAAAAGGAAAATATGAAAGCAGACCTGATATATCCTGTAAAAACAGCATGCATCTAAACATAGATAAAGTCAATGCAACATACATTCATTAATCACCTGCTGTGCTCTAAACCTCTTCTCTGTTCTAAACCATGAGAACAAACAAGATAAAAAGGAAACAACATTCACTCTTAAGCATCCTTTACTTGATTGACAGGTGCTGAGGAAGATGCACAGATAAATAAAGCTTGGCCACTTTCATCAAAAAGCTTACACTCAAATGGTAAGAAGACGACATATGAATAGTACTTTAAGGCTTGATGATTTTGTCAATTTGGGTCATTTCTCCAGAAATGTGGTCTATAGCTAACTGCTCTACACTTTACTAGACAGCCTCAATGAGTTTCTATTTTTTCCAAATTTACTAATAAATTCAGTTTTCAATATTCATCTTTATAAAATTTTGAGGTACAAATGTTTCTCCCTCTCTTTCTACCCCTCCGCAGGATAACAAGCAATCTGATATAGGTTACACATGTACAAATATATTACACTTATTTTCACATTGGTCATATTGTGAATAAAAATCAGAACAAAAGGGGGAAACCATCAGAAAGAAAAGAACAACACCAAAAACTGAAAACGACATGTTTCCATTTACTTTCGGACTCCATACGTCTTTCTCAGGATGTAGTTCACATTTTCTCTATTTTTAAAAAAATGTTATTCATTATTTTTTCTGTGTTTTTTTCTTTTTTTCCAATTTATTCATTTATTTTTAGTTTTCAACATTCATTTCCACAAGATTTTGAGTTACAAATTTTTCTCCCCATCTGTCGCATACCCCCACCCCAAAATAGTGAGCCTATTGAATACCACTTTCCCCAATCTGTTCTCTCTTATATCCTCCCCCATCTTCCCCCAACTTTCTAGTAATACAGGAAGGATTCTTATGCCCCAATGTCCTGTGTTTTCCACTTGAATGTATATTTTAAAAAAAGAAACAATTTTCTTTAACATTTTTTGAAACTTTGAGTTCCAAAGTCTTTCCCTTCTTCTCTCCTCACCCACCCCCACTGGGAAGACAAGCAATTCAACATAGGTTGTACAAATATAGTTACACTAAACATTTTCATAGTAGTTATATTGTGAAAAAGGTATTTCGCTCCATCCTATCCCCCGTCCCACTTATCCTATTTTCTACTTTAACCCTGTCCCTTTTCGAAAGTGTTAGCTTCTAACGACCCTTTCCCCAATCTGCCCTTCTTTCTATCATGCCCGGTCTTATCCCCTACCCACCCCCCCCCATTTTCCTTTAGGGTAAGATACTCAATTGAGTGTGTATGTTACTCCATTGTTGATCCAAATTCAATGAGAGTAAGGTTGTCCCATTCCCTTTCACTTCCCTGCTTCTCTCCTTCATTGTAACAGTATTCTCTTGTCTCTTTTATATGATATAATTTACCCTAATCTATCTCTCAATATATTATATGATATAATTTACCCTAATCTATTCTCCCAATATATTGCCCTCTCACCTCTTAATTTTATTTTTTAGATATCATCCCTTCATATTCAAGTCATCCTGTGCCTCTGTCTATGTATCCATGTACACACATATGCACATACTCCCATATATATTTATACACACATACACCCTAATATGTATGTTCATATATATGTTACCTTCAAATATCCTCATATTGAGAAAAGTCACTGGTTGGGGCCACCCTGGGGCTGGATCCATGTGCTTGGCTCCCTGTGTGGTGTGGTAGACCTTTCTGCCTGCCAGACTTCCTTCAACAGGAGATTTGTTTTTCTCTGTCACTTTGTGGGCTCTGTAGCTCTAAAGTTTGTTTTGAGTCATTTTTTACATGTGTTGGACGTGATTGGAGCGGGAGCCCACACCGAGTTTTTGCTTCCATTCCACAATTGTGGCTCTGCCCTGTGCAAAAACTTTATAATTTAACGTAATGAAAATTATGTATTGTGTTTTTCACAATGTTCTTTATCTCTTGTTTTGTCATAAATTCTTCAGTTTTTCCAGCAACTTTTGTCAAATAGTGAGGTCTTATCCCAGAATCTGGAGTCTTTTGTTTATTAAACAACAAATTATTATAGTAATTGATTACTGTGTCTTATGTACCTAACCTAGTCCACTGATCCACCTCTACTTCTCTTTTTCTTAACCAGTACCAAATAATTTTGGTGATTGTCACTTTATCATATAGTTTTAGATGTGGTGTGACTAGGTCACCTTCCTTTGCATTTCTTTTCATTAATTTCCTTGATATTCTTGATATTTTGTTCATTCAGATGAATTCTGTTATTATCTATTTCTAACTCTGTAAAGTAATTTTTGATAGTTTGATTTCTGTGGCACTAATTAAATTAATTGAGGTAAATTGCCATTTTTATTATATTATCTCAGGCTACGCATGGGCAGTTGTTATCGTTCCAGTTTTTTAGATCTGACTTTGTGTGACAGATATTTTGTAATTGTTTTCACATAGTTCCTGGGTTTGTATTTGTATGTAGGTTTTCAAAGATTTTATATTATCTAGAATTATTTTAAGTGAAATTTCTCTATCTCTTACACCTGGACTTTGTGCATAATATAGAGAAATGCTTATATCCTGCAAATTTGGTAAAGTTGCTAATTGTTTTTATCGTTAAGTGAGCCATCGTATCTTCTGCAGAGAATGGTAGCTTACTTTCTTCATTGCCTCTTCTAATTTCCTCAGTTTCTTTTTCTTCTCTTATTGCTAACACTATAATTTCTTGTACAATTTTGAATATTAGTGGTTATAATGGACATAATTTTTCACCCCTGATCTTATTGGGAAATCTTGTAGCGAATACTTGATGACCATGATGGTTTTAGATTGATGCTGCTTACTTTTTTAAGGAAAACGCCATTTATTCTTATGCTCTATAGTGTTTTTAATAGGAATAAGTTCTCTCTTTTTTCAAAGGCTTTTTCTGCATCTATTGTGATAAACATATGATTTCTATTGGTTTTGTTATTGATAGAGTCAATTATGCTTATAGTTTTCCTAATAATGAACCATGTTTGCATTCCCAGTAAAAATCCAAACAGGTATTATGTATTACTCTAATGATAAATTGCTGTAACCTAATTGCTAATATTTAATTTAAATTTTTTGCATCAATATTCATTAGGGGAATTGGTCTGCAAGTTTATTTCCCTGTTTTGTCTCATCCTGGTTTAGGTATTAGGAATTTTAATTTGTTCTTTTTCTCACTTTTTAGTTGTGTGCTGAATTCATTGTTCTTTATTTTATTCAAGTAAATTTTTAGAGATATAAAATTTCCCCTAAGAACTGCTTTGTTTGTGTCCTGTAAGTTTTGGAATATTGTCTCATTATTAATTGTTCTCTTTAAGGAAATTATTATTGATTGTTTCTATGATTTGTTTGATCCACTCATTCTTTAGGATTAGATTATTTAGTTTCCAATTAATTTTACTCTATCTTTACATGGTCCTTTTCTGTACGTAATTTTTATGTCATTATGATCTGAAAAGAATGCATTTAATACGTTTACCTTTCTGCATTAGATTTTGAGATTTTTATGCACAAGTACATGGTCATTTTTTTTTTTTACTTGGTGCCACATAACACAGAGGAAAAGGTATATTCCTTTCTATTCACCTTCAATTTTCTCTGGAGGTCAACCATCTCTAAATTTTCTAAAATTCTACATATTCCCTTAACTTCTTCCTTGTTTATTTTGCAGCTAGATTTATTGAGTTATAAGGGGGGAAGTTTGAGGTCTCCCACTCATACAGTTTTATTGCCTTTTTCTTCTGGTAACTCACTTAACTTCTCCTATAAGAATACAGATGCTATTCCACTTAGTGCATGTATGTGATATTAATCCATTGTCTATTGTAATTTTTAGTAAGATGTAGATTTTCCCCATTATCTCTTTAAATTAGATCTATTTTTCTTTGCTTTTGTCTGATATCAGGATTGCTACATCTGCCTTTTTTTCTTTACCTTAAGCATAATAAATTCTTTCTTTCACTCTTATCCTCCACTGAATTGGAGAAATTTTTCTTATTGTAACAAATATGCAAATTGGTATTCTAATTCCCACAATGGTTTTAATAAAAATGTATATCTCATTCTATATCCTAAGTTTTTCATATCACTCTAGTGGATTGCATGTTTCACCACTGATCCTCTAGAATCACAGATAGTGATTTATTGGTTTATTTTTAGTGATTTATTTCATTCAGCTTTCAAAGGTTTTTATTGCATAAATTCTTATGTTCTTATTGCATAAATTCTTTCTCTAATTCTATTAATTTCATTTTAAGCAGTTCATGAGAATTTTCAATAATGTTTATTTTTATAATATTGATGATGAGGAATAAAAACCTGGTTGTGCTTACTTAACTCTTAATTGGTTCATCTTTCTATTTAAAAATAATTTTATTAGTGTTTTCTGTTTCTTACAAGACCATAGTATCCTGTCTACCTCTCTCCAATTACTCTCCCATAAAACAAATAGTGGTTTGTTTGATTTGTAGAGAGGGAAAAATCAGCATAACTGATTGAGAAATCTCCAAAATATGAGAAACATGTAACTACTGTGGACCTCCCACTGTCACCAAGTTGTAAGTTAGGGGCGACTTCTCATACCTCTTCGTTTGAATCCCACTTGATCCTCATTATTTTGTTATGTTTACTTTTGAGTTTTTGGTGCATCATTATTCTTTCCATAAATGTCTTTTGAAAATCAACTTCCTTGTTCTTGAATTTTCTAAACTTACATTGTTTGTCAAGAATATTCTGTCTCTCATATACATACCATCAAATATATCTAATCAATATATCTAATACCCCACTAGTATGCAGTTCATTGTCTGAATATTACAAATAAGACAAATTTCTGCCTGGTCCCAAAGTGAAGCACATCACAATATAGAGAAAAAAAAAGATCACATATGGGGCTCAGGGACTGGTTCCCTTCTGGAAGAAATGCCATCTTCAAGGGTATGCTATAGGGTTTTTACATACTCATATGATATGAAGTCTATAGACAGAATATTTTCATTCTTAGAGTAGAATCCAATGGAAAATATATGCCAGAGAGGCTCTAAAAAGGAACTGATGGGGGGGCGGAGCCAAGATGGCGGAGTAGAAACAGCCCGTCCAAGCCTCTCTGCCCCCAGATTCTCCACAAACTATGTAAAAAAGGAATCTGAACAACTTCTGGAGCCCCAGCACCCACAGAACGACACAGAGAAGCTAACCTCCCGCTGAGGACAGCCCAGCAGCCCTGCAGGAAGGACAAGCGCAGCGGTCTGGGAGACGGCAACGCGCAGAGCGCAGGAACCGAGCCGAGCCGAGCCCAGGTCCCTGTGAGCTGAGGTTTTAGCCCCAGGGCAGCAGGGCCAGCAGCCAGCTGGAGGAACCCCAGAACACCAGGAGCTGTGGCAACTCCAGAATTATCAACATAGACATGCCTAGGACAAAGTAAGAGGTTAGTGTCCTATGGACTTTGGGACCTGTATTTGGGGAATGCGTCAGCTCCCTCCCCTGGGAGCTAGAAGCCGCTGAGGAGACACGCCATTTTGTAGTTTTCATAGGCATTTCCGGCACCCAGCCTGCAAATCCTGGGGAGTTCCAGCGATCAGTCTTGGGGGGTAATCGCTCTTGCTTTAACCTCCCTGGATCTGGATTGTGATCTAGGGTGGAAGTTGTGGGTGGGTTTACAGCTTACCAGAAATGGAAGTTGCCCCCCACACGTTCGGGACGAAAATTCCTCTAGCTGGCCTTAAAGCCATAGTGTGGCAACAAACCCAAAAGTCAAGCAATTAAGTGGCAACATGCCAAGGCAAAGGAAACAGAAAAATGCAACCCTAGACTCCTATTTTGGGGGCATAGAGCGGGAAAAGGACTGTGAGGTCAAAAGTCCTGCTCCAAAAGCCCCAGGGGAAAACATGAGGGGGTTGCAGGCCATAGAGGACCTTAAGAAGGACGTTAAAAATCAAATAAGAGAAGTGGAGGAAAAATTAGAAAGAGAAATGAGAAGGATGCAGGAAAAGTATGAAATGAGGGTCAACAGCCTGACTGAGGAAAACATCACCTTAAAAAACAGACTAGCTCAAATGGCAAAGGAGGCCCAAAAGGGCATTGAGGAGAAGAATGCCTTAAAAAGTCGAATTTGCCAGATGGAAAAAGAATCTCAAAAGTTCACTGAGGAGATTCATTCCTTCAGAGCTAGACTGGAGCAAATGGAAGCTAGTGACTTTATGAGAAATCAAGATGCTGTTAAGCAGATCCAAACAAATGAAAGATTAGAAGGCAATGTGAAATATCTCATGGGAAAAACCACTGACCTGGAGAACAGATGCAGGAGAGATAATTTAAAAATTATTGGACTACCTGAAAGCCATGATCAAGGAAAGAACCTAGAAATCACCCTTCAAGAAATTCTCAATGGGGCGGAGCCAAGATGGCGGAGTAGAAACAGCTCTTCCAAGCCTCTCTGCCCCCAGATTCTCCACAAACTATGTAAAAAAGGACTCTGAAAAACTTCTGGAGCCCCAGCACCCACAGAACGACACAGAGAAGCTAACCTCCCTCTGAGGACAGCCCAGCACTCTGCAGGAAGGACCAGCGCAGTGGTCTGGGAGCCGGCAGTGTGCAGAGCGCAGGAGCCGAGCGGAGCCCAGGTCCACGTGAGCTGAGGTTTTAGCCCCAGGGCGGCAGGGCCAGCAGCTGGCTGGAGGAACCCCAGAACACCAGGAACTGTGGAGATTCCAGAATTATCAACATAGACATGCCTAGGACAAAGTAAGAGGTTAGTGTGCTATGGACTTTGGGACCTGTATTTGGGGAATGCGTCAGCTCCCTCCCCTGGGGGCTAGAAGCCGCTGAGGAGACACTCCATTTTGTAATTTTCAGAGGCATTTCCGGCTCCCAGCCTACAAATCGTGGGGAGATCCAGCGATCAGTCTTGGGGGGTAATCGCTCATGCTTTAACCTCCCTGGATCTGGATTGTGATCTAGGGTGGAAGTTGTGGGTGGGTTTACATCTTGCCAGAAATGGAAGTTGCCTCCCACACGTTCCGGACGAAAATTCCTCTATCTGGCCTTAAAGCCATAGTGTGGCAACAAGCCCAAAAGTCAAGCAATTAAGTGGCAACATGCTAAGGCAAAGGAAACAGAAAAATGCAACCCTAGACTCCTATTTTGGGGGCATAAAGCGGGAAAAGGACTGTGAGGTCAGAAGTCCTGCTCCTAAAGCCCCAGGGGAAAACATGAGTGGGTTGTAGGCCATAGAGGACCTTAAGAAAGATTTTAAAAATCAAATAAGAGAAGTGGAGGAAAAATTAGAAAGAGAAATGAGAAGGATGCAGGAAAACTATGAAATGAGGGTCAACAGCCTGACTGAGGAAAACACCACCTTAAAAAATAGACTAGCTCAAATGGCAAAGGAGGCCCAAAAGGGCATTGAGGAGAAGAATGCCTTAAAAAGTCGAATTTGCCAGATGGAAAAGAATCTCAAAAGTTCACTGAGGAGATTCATTCCTTCAGAGTTAGACTGGAGCAAATGGAAGCTAGTGACTTTATGAGAAATCAAGATGCTGTTAAGCAGATCCAAATAAACGAAAGATTAGAAGGCAATGTGAAATATCTCATGGGAAAAACCACTGACCTGGAGAATAGATCCAGGAGAGACAGTTTAAAAATTATTGGACTACCTGAAAGCCATGATCAAGGAAAGAACCTAGAAATCACCCTTCAAGAAATTCTCAAGGAAAACTGCCCTGATGTTTAGATCCAGAGGGCAAAATAGAGGTTGAAAGAATCCACAGATCACCTCCTGAAAAAGATCCCAAAAAGAAAACTCCCAGGAATATTATAGCCAGGTTCCAGAATCCCCAGATCAAGGAGAAAATACTACAAGTGGCCAGGAAGAAACAATTTCAATATTGTGGAAACAAAATCAGAATAGCCCAGGACCTGGCAGCTTCTACACTGAGGGATCGAAGGGCATGGAATATGATATTCCAGAGGGCAAAAGAACGGGAATGAACCCAAGGGTGACCTACCCAGCAAAACTGAGTATTTTGTTTCAGGGGAAAATATGGTCATTCAGTGGAATAGAGGACTTTCAAGCATTCTTGAGGAAAAAAACAGAGTTGAATAGAAAATTTGACATCCAGACGCAAGAAGTAAGAGATGCCTGAGAATGTAATCAGGGAAAAGAAATCAAAAGGAACTTATCAAAGTTGAACTATTTACATTCCTATATGGAAAAGCAATATCTGTGACTGCTGATATCTTTCTCACTATGAAAATAATGGAAGAAGGGGGTGTGGTCATATGAATACATATGTGAATGTGTGTGTATATGCTTACAGTTATATATGGATAGAGGGCATAGGTTGAATCTGTTGGGAAGGGAGAATACTCAAGGAATGAAATTATGAGGTGAGAGAGGAAAGTGGCAAGAGGAGATGGGGAGAGACATGGTAGGGTAAACTATTTCATGTAGGGGAAGTGGGTGCAAAGGAGGGGGAGAATAAGGAAGGCTAAAAAGGCAAAACCACATTCACATTGAATTTGGTTCAGGGAGAAAATGACATACATACTAAATGGGATATCTCAACCTGCAGCAGGATAGGGGGAAGGTGGATGAGAGGAGGGATGATGGATGGGAGGGCATCCTTGGGGGGAGGGGAGGTTGGAAGTACCCACTATAGAAGAGGGACAGCATCATGTAGGGAATGGACCAGGTGGGGGGTGGGATTAGTGGGAGGGAATTATAAGCAGCCTTGTACAATATATCTACTATGATAATGTTTTGCATAGCTAGACATGTACAACATATACTGAATTACTTATATCCCAAGAAGGAATGGGTGACAAGAGAGGAAGGAAATGGATCTGAAATTCAAGGTCATAACATTAAATGTTTCAAATATACATATAAATACTATTATTAATACTCTTTTGCCTATAATTGGGAGATAAGATGTGCAGGCATTGGGCCACAAAGATTCATCTTCCTGTAATGGAAAAGTCGATTGGGGGTATGGGAGAAGGTATGGGAGAGAGCAGATTGCAGGAAGCGATATCTTGTGGGAATGCTATTCTGGGAGGTTGGGTAGGGGAATAATGGGGGGAAAATGATTGTAACTCAAAATCTGGCGGAAATGAATGATGTAAAACAGAAGTTAATAAAGTATTTGTTTAAATTCTGAAAAAAAAAAGAAATTCTCAAGGAAAACTGCCCTGATGTTTTAGATCCAGAGGGCAAAATAGAGGTTGAAAGAATCCACCGATCACCTCCTGAAAAAGATCCCAAAAAGAAAACTCCCAGAAATATTATAGCCAGGTTCCAGAATCCCCAGATCAAGGAGAAAATACTCCAAGTAGCCAGGAAGAAACAATTTCTATATTGTGGAAACACAATCAGAATAGCCCAGGACCTGGCAGCTTCTACACTGAGGGATCTAAGGGCATGGAATATGATATTCCAGAGGGCAAAAGAGCTGGGAATGAACCCAAGGGTCACCCACCCAGCAAAACTGAGTATTTTGTTTCAGGGGAAAATATGGTCATTCAGTGGAATAGAGGACTTTCAAGCATTCTTGAGGGAAAAACCAGAGTTGAATAGAAAATTTGACATCCAGATGCAAGAAGTAAGAGATGCCTGAGAAGGTAATCAGGGAAAAGAAATCAAAAGGAACTTATCAAAGTTGAACTATTTACATTCCTATATGGAAAAGCAATATCTGTGACTGATGATATCTTTCTCACTATGAAAATAATGGAAGAAGGGGGTGTGGTCATACAAATACATATGTGAATGTGTGTGTATATGGTTACAGTTATATAAGGATAGCGGGCATAGGTTGATTTTGTTGGGAAGGGAGAGTACTCAAGGGATGAAATTATGAGGTGAGAGAGGAAAGTGGCAAGAGGAGATGGGGAGAGACATGGTAGGGTAAACTATCTCATGTAGGAGAAGTGGGTGCAAAGGAGGGGGAGAAGAAGGAAGGCTAAAAAGGCAAAACCACATTCACATTGAATTTGGTTCAGGGAGAAAATGACATACATACTAAATGGGATATCTCAACCTGCAGCAGGATAGGGGGAAGGGAGATGAGAGGAGGGATGATGGATGGGAGGGCATCCTTGGGGTGAGGGGAGGCTGGAAGTACCCACTATAGAAGAGGGACAGGACCATGTAGGGAATGGACCAGGTGGGGGGTGGGATGAGTGGGAGGGAATTATAAGCAGCCTTGTACAATATATCTACTATGATAATGTTTTGCATAGCTAGACATGTACAACATATACTGAATTACTTATCTCCCAAGAAGGAATGGGTGACAAGGGAGGAAGGAAATGGATCTGAAATTCGAGGTCGTAACATTAAATGTTTCAAATATATATATAAATACTATTATTAATACTCTTGCCTATAATTGGGAGATAAGATGTGCAGGCATTGGGACACAAAGATTCATCTTCCTCTAATGGAAAAGTCGATGGGGGTATGGGAGAAGGTATGGGAGAGAGCAGATTGGTGGAAGCGATATCTTGTGGGACTGCTATTCAGGGAGGTTGGTTAGGGGAATAATGGGGGGAAAATGATTGTAACTCAAAATCTGGCGGGAATGAATGATGTAAAACAGAAGTTAATAAAGCATTTGTTTAAAAAAAATAAACATTTAAGTGCCTAAAAAAAATTAAAAAAAAATAAAAAGGAACTGATGAGTGTATAGATGTTGCATTAACTGTCTAAATCATAAAACACTGTGTCCTTGCCTCATCATCCAAAAAGATCCCCACCTTAGAGAGTTTTCATCTTAAAGGGAATTATTATCCTAGGTATCGTACAGACTATTTGCTTATTTTGTCTTTGACCCAGAAGTCAATATACAATTAAAAAAATATGAAACCTTTCCGATTATATTTACAGAGTTCCTACAGAGACCAGCATCCCAAACAGAACCATTTCCCACTGTTACCTCCCAATAATGTCTTCCAGACATGAAGTGCTGAGTTGATAGAACAGAACCACATAGATCGGATCTTTCTACAGCACAATGCAATTTCTTCCATGAAACTCTTTCTGTCATTATTTTTTTGAGGTTCAATGAATCAATAAACATTTATCAAGCACCTACTCCATGCCAGGAACTCTGCTAAGCCTTGGGGATTCAAAAAGAGGCAAAAAGTTCCTGCCCTCAAGGAGCTTACAATCTAATGGCAGAGACAAAATGTAAATAAATATATACAAAACAAGTTATACAGGATAAAAGAAAGGAGGCTTTCACATGTTCTCCAGAAATTTTTTTTTTTAGCATACAGGATATTGTTCTATATATTTTTAAATTAATTTGTTTGTTTATTGTTAGATAACAGGATTCAATTCCATAGTTCCTTGAGTTTCGAATTTCCCTTCTTTCCCTTCCCCCACCCCCCTCGATGGCATATAGTTCAGTATAGGATCTGCAAATACTTTCACATTAGACATTAGTCAGGTTACAAAGGCGTATTGTACTAGATGGAATGAAATAATGGTAAAGAGGAAATAAAACCAAACAATGAAAAGAAAAAGATCAAGTAGTTTGCTTTCATCAGTATTCAAACTCAGTTCTTTCTAGTTATTTCTCTGGATGTAGGACTGTCATTATTTTTTATATCTGTCTATAAAATGATTCTAGGATAGACAATCTCATGATCCAGACTGATTTTATCATGGGATTTTGTCTTGATCATTTTTTTAGTGATTCAGGTTCCTCCTAAAGTGAGGTTGGAACAATTTGAAGGATGGTGCTACTATTCACAGTTGTTGATTGGGCCAGAGATTCTTCACAACATAAATTTTCTAGCACTCAGAACATTTAAAGCTGTCGCCACAATTTGCACAAATATATAAGAGGGTACACTCTTTGCAGAAACTGTGACCATGTTCCATAGACATGGCAAGTCTGAAATCTCGGCAGATAGAGCATGCTACCTCTTCTAAAATACTTTAAGTAAGATACGAGAGCATGATTCTTTCTGATGCCTCTGATTAGGATATTTCCATATATTTGGAGCTCCTTTCAGCTTCCAAGAAGCAAGCATTACATATTCTCCTCCAGTCTTTTGCCTTTAAAAATTATGTATCTCTCTGCTTCAAATGTATTTATTGTAGACAACTTACTATAGGTTTCTGGTTTTTTAATCCACTTTGCTATCTTCTTCCCTTTTATGGGAGAGTTCATTCCATTCACATTCACAGTTATGTTTATTATGTATTCCCCTCCATTCTCTTCCCAGTCCCCCTTACTACCTTTCTCTCTCCTTTCGCCCTCTTCTCCCTCATTATTTTTGCTTCTAACCACCACCTCCCTTAATCTGCCTTTCTTTCTATCAGCCTTTATTTCTTTCCCTTTTCACCTCTTATTTCCCTATAATGTAGGATAAATTTCTATACCCAACTCAGTATGTATGTTATTCCTTCTGAGACAAATCTATTGAAATTAAAGTTCAAATAGTGATCATCCCTTCCCTTCTTTCACTCTATTGCAATATGTCTTTTGTACCTCTTTATGTGATATAATTTACCATATTCTGCTTCTAGCTTTCCTCTTCAATACAATTGTTTTTCACCCCTTAATTTGTGTTTATATCACCACGTCAAAGTCAACTTATCACAATACCTTCTGTCTATGTATCCTCCTACTATCTGTCCTAATAGAGATACAGTTCTCAAGAGTAACAATATCATCTTCTCATGAAGTAATGCAAACAGTTTAATCTTATTGAATTACATTTTTTTCTTTCCTGTTTATCCTTTTATGCTTCTCTTGTGTCTTGTATTTGAAGATCAAATTTTCTGTTCAGCTCTGATTTTTCCATCAGGAAAGTGTGAAAGTCCCCTATTTCATTGAATATCCATCTTTTCCCCTGAAAGATTATGCTCATTTTTGCTGGGTCCTTGGTTCCTGATTGTAATTCAATCTTCTTTGCCTTCCAGAGTATCACATTTCAAGCCCACCAATCCTGTAATTTTAAAAGTGATAAATCCTGTGTATTGATATTTGAATTTTTTTCTCCTTGTCTACTTAAAGTATTTTTTCCTTGACCCGGTAATACCAGAATTTGGGTAAAATATTCCTTGGAGTTTTCATTTTGGGATCTCTTTTAGGAGGTTATTAGTAGATTCTTTCAATGATTCTTTTACTTTCTGGTTCTAGGATATCAGGGCAGTGTTGCATAATAATTCCTTGAAAGATTATCTCTGAACTCTTTTCTTCATCACAACCTTTGTATAGTTCAATGATTCCTAAATTATTTCTCCTGAATCTATTTTCCAGGGCAATTATTTTTCTAATGAGGGATTTTACATTTTCACCTTTTTTTCCCCAATTCTTTGGATTTTGTTGGACTTATTATTGATGTTTCATAGAATCATTAGCTTCCCCTTACCGAATTTTAATTTTTAAGGAATAATTTATTCAGTTAACCTTTTCCCTAATTTTCCATTTGGCCAATTCTATATTTTAAGGAATTGTTTTCTTCACTCAATTTTTCTTCTTCCTTTTCCTAACTGTTGAATCATTTCCCATAATTCCCCTGAATAATTCTCATTACTTTTTCAAATTTTCCTTCTACTTCTCTTCCTTGATTTCAAGACCCTTCTGAAGTTTTTTGGACTTGAAACCAATTCATATTCCCCTTTGAGGCTTCACATTTAAATATTTTGATGTCATCTTTTGAGTTTTTTGTTTGATCTTCCTGTCACCACACTACTATGGTGACATATTTTCTATAGTCAAAGCTGTCTTCTCTTTCTTACTCATTTTACACTTATTTTGTGCCTTTTAATGTTTAGCTCTGTACTTGTGGAACAGCAGTCTCTATCCCAAACTGCTTGTGCTGGGGCCCAGGGGCCTGATCACTGGCTTTCCATGCCAGGAACTCAGGTCCTTGTGTCTTGCCCACTGAGGCGGAGGTGGCCTGATCTATTCATGCCTGTTGTTCTGGAGTTCCAGGGTTTGCAATTTACCTTCTGTGCTAAGGTTGGCAGGTCTTCAGTTGCTGATCTGTGCTATGGCTAAGAACCTCTGTCTGGCTTGCCTGGACAAAATCAGTGCTGAACTGCTCTTCCCGCTAATTCAAGTGAAAAAGACCTTTTCAGAAATCCTTCTAAGTAAATTTAAGCTGGAAAATTATTTTACCTGATCTTTGTGTGAGTTATGTTGTTTCAGAATATGTTTACAGGCTTGATTTAATATTGTGTTCCTGGTTTCTCTATACCAGCTTCCCTCTGCCCTCAATGTATTTCTTCTTTCCCCAATTTATTTATTTATTTTTAGTTTTCAACTTTTATTTCCACATGATTTTGAGTTAAAATTTTTTTCTCCCTGTCTTTCCCCTACCCCCCACCCTAAATAGCAAGCCTACTGAATATCCCATTCCCCAATCTCTTTTCTCTTATATCCCCCATCCCATTTAACTTTCTAGTAGACCAAGATGGACTTCCATATCCCAGTGCCTGTATATATTATTTCCAAGTTGCATGTAAAAAGCAATTATTTTTAAAGATTTGTTTTTAAAATTTCTGGATTTTTTTTCCTTCTTTCCTTCTCACCCATGCCCCACTGGGAAGATAAGCAATTCAATATAGCTGGTACTTGTTTAGGTACCTAAATCATTTCCATAGTACTTATATTATGAAAAACTAAATATATTTCACTCCATTCTATGCTGCCCACCATTTATTCTATGCTCTCCTTTGACCCTATCCCTTTTCAAAAGTGTTTGCTTCTAACTACCCTCTCCCCCAATCTGCCTTCTCTTCCATCATGCACCCTCGTATCCCATTTTCCCCTATTTTCCTGTAGGGCAAGATATCCAATTGAGTGTGTATGTTATTCACTCTTTAAGCCAAATTCAATGAGAGTACAGTTGACCCATTCCATTTCACCTTCCTGCTCTTCCCCTACATTGTAACATTTTTCTCTTGCCTCTTTTATATGAGATAATTTACCCTATCTCTCCCTTTCTCCTTCTCCCAATAAATTCCTCTTTCACCTCTTAATTTTATTCTTTAGATATAATCCCTTCATATTCATCTCATCCCATGCCTTCTGTCTATGTACACATGAACATACACATGCCAACACTCACATACATATTTATAAACACACACTCTTACACATACATGTATGTACATACACACATATATATACACACATATTCCCTTCAACTATCCTCATACTGAGAAAAGTATTATGATTTACAATTATCATTTTCCATGTAGGAATGTAAATAGCTCAACTTTGGTAAGTTCCTTTTGATTTCTTTTCCCTGATTACCTTCTCAAACATCTCTTGCTTCTTGTGTCTGAATGTCAAATTTTATATTGAAGGAATACTCTTCAGTGAGATCTTGAAATTCCTTTTCAATCTGGCAAATTTGGCTTTTTAAAGCATTCTTCTCATGGGCATTTTGGGCCTATTTTGCCATTTGAGTTCATCTATTTTAAGGTGTTATTTTCTTCAGCATTTGGGGTGGTCTCCTTTAGCAGGCTGTTGAATAACTTTTCATGATTTTATTGAATCATTCTCATTTCTCTTCCCAATTTTTCCTCCTCTTCTCTTACTTGATTTTCAAAATCTGTCATGTGATCTTCCATGGCCTGTAACCAGTTCATATTTTTCTTGGAAACTTTTGATGCAGGAGTTTTGACTTTGTGGTCTTCTTCTGGTTCCATGTTTTGATCCTTTTTGTCCCCCAAAAATTATTCTATGATCTCATGGAGCTTCCTCTGCCTGCTCATCTTGTGAGCCAGTGACTTGGCTTTTGAGCTCTTTGCTATGGTAGAACTATGCTTCCAGACTGGAGAGAACTCTGTCCCAATTTTCTGGGGTTTTCACAAATGCTATCAGAGCTATAAGGAAGGGGACCTCTCTACAGCCACCACGAGCTCTGGCACACTGTCCACACATCCCAGGCCCACCACCCAAGATCACAATCCAGATGCAAGCAGATCAAAGAAAGAGCAACTACCATCTGAATGACTGCTTGGCACTGTGCTGGGCTCCCAGATTGGTGTGATAGACGCTTGCTGTTGGCCTTCCAGGCTCCCTTCAGCAGAAGATTTGTTTCTTTCTGTCATTTTTAGGTCCTGTAGCACTAAAATTTGTTTAGAGTCATATTTTACATGTATTGGAAGTGACTGGAGTGGGAGCTCATTCCATATTTTGCTTCTATTCTGCCATCTCAACTCTGCTCCCAAGAATCCCTCAATGGATTTCTTTAAGAAAATGTCTAGGGGCGGCTAGGTGGCGCAGTGAATAGAGCGCCGGCCCTGGAATCAGAAGGACCTGAGTTCGGAGCCGGCCTCCGACACTTAATCCACACAAACAAAAACCTAGCCGTGTAACCTTGGGCAAGTTACTTAACCCCAATTGCCCTAAAGGGGCGGCTAGGTGGCGCAGTGAGTAAGAGCGCCGGCCTCGGAGTTTGGATGACCGAGATCAGATCCGGCCTCAGAAAATGAGCACCCACGCATAAATCAAATGACTAGCCGTGTAACCTTGAGCAAGTTACTTAACCCCAATTGCTTTAAAAAAAAAAAAAATAAAAAAAAAAAAAAAGAAAATGTCTATCCCCTTATAAAAAAGCCAGTGATGAACCCCTACTGACTTAACTCACACAGTTTTTAGATGGCAGGCATGCAATATATCAGGCCTTCACTTGAAGATGTAATGGTTGGTCACTAATCCTCTTTGATTAAGATAGTGAAATTACTATATAGGATTTGGGAATCTTGTTTTTCTTAGCCTCTGGCGGGGTATGAATATGGCCTTTAATGACTTCTGCAGGAAGAATTTCACAAAAGGTAGCTTCCCCTAGGATTAATTATTTGGTTTTGGACTGTTTAGAAAGGAATCATCCCTTTGTGCTGGCCAATAAAGGAAAGTCTTTGGATCTCATCAATCTTTGTCATTTTTTCATCTTTTACAAAGATGTACTAGAAACCTAGCAGGTTTGGAGGTGAAAGATTAACTCCTGTCCTCAGGAACTATGGATATCTGCCTTGGACAGAAATACATGGGAAACATATATGACCTGAAAAATGACTCTTTGCACTGCATGTTTTAACTAATAATCATTCCTCAGCCCTAAAGATTACAGCCTCTTGACAATGGAAGCTATGAGAATCGTGGATTATAAAGAGATTTTACAGTCATGTGATAGTGGAAGACATTTCCACCCATGTGGTCAGAGAGTAAAGTTTCTGGACAGTTTAAGGCCCAGTCTTGAAGAAGCAGTAGCTTAACCTCTCATAATTTTGAGTTACAGTGTACAGATGATCTTTGCATTGCTAAGGGATGGGAGATGCTGAGAGTTGCAATTTAATGGTTCACTTTAGAGTAAGGAAGAAGCAAGTTCAGATGCTATGGCAGACATTTATTTAATTCTGTGATCTTGGACAAGCCATTTAAACTCTTTCAATCTGTTTCCTTATCTGTAAAATAAGTATGCTGATACAACCTACTTCACAAGGTTATTGTGTGGAGTAAATGGAGTTTATATGTGTATGTGTGTGTGCACATACATACACATATTTATGTTTGCAAAATTTGCACTATATCAATGTGAGCTACTGAGATTATTATCAATATTATTGTCTTCTTCATCATGGTTATCTTCTCCTCATCTCCTTTCTAATTCTTTTGCAGAATTTTCAAGTTGGGAAGTTTTAGAATCTAACTTTCTAGCAAAGATAGTATGCGGTGTATGTGTATGTGTGTTTTTTATATGTATGTATGGGTGGGGTGTGTGTGTGTGTGTGTGTGTGTGTGTGTGTGTGTGTATGTGAGAGAGAGAGAGAGAGAGAGAGAGAGAGAGAGAGAGACAGAGAGAGACAAAGAGAGACAGAGAGAGACAGAGAGAGAAAGAGACAGAGAGAGAGAGACAGAGAGACAGAGAGAGAGACAGAGAGAGAGAGACAGAGAGAGAGACACAGAGAGAGAGACAGAGAGAGAGAGACAGAGAGACAGAGAGAAATGGGGAAATGGGGTATGGGGAATAGAGAATGGGGAAGGTTGTGGGACTTTTTTGTATTACTGAGCCAATTTTTTCCAGAATCTATTTAATGTGCGTTTGGGAAGGGTGGAGGCACAGCTCCCAAGAAGAATAACTTATATGGCTTGCAGAGCAGATGTGAATTCACTATACTGTAGTTGTCTAATTCTGTAGCCAATGGTAGAACATCAGAAAACTGATGTTTTATCAGCTTTCCAATCTTTTCCTAGCTTTGGAGTAAGGCTTTATTTCTAGTAGGTAGAATACAAGATGGACAGACAGGAAACCAGAGAAGGGGATGAAAAAAGATTTTCCTTGCAGAGAGTATTTTTAATTACCTATAAGAAATAATACAGAAAGAAGTTCTACCCACTGTATGAAAAACTGGCACTGAAAATAATTAATCATTTTTCTTCTTTCTGTTTTCAAAACAGAATACAGGAACAATTTCAATTTTAAATAGGTATCTGGGTGCTGTCGTATTTTTCTCCCTCAGTTCTAACAAATATTTCCTTGATAATTATTGCAAAAGTCAAACTTCTCTGCCTCAGTTTCTCAATGTACAAAATAGGGCTAACTGTATTCTCTGGATCCTTTTGGGAACTAGCTTATACTGACAAAGGGCTCATAATGTGAAAAGTACTCTTTAAATTCTAAGTGTTGTTAATCTGAGTAAGCTAGATTTAGTTATTCTTTTCTGTCTCCTGAATTTCTGTAAACAAATTGCCAAAGGAGGTTTCTGGGATTCCTCAGCTCTTTCTGAATTATAGTAGCATGGAACAGCATTACTTACTCACAAATAATATAAGTTCTTTTTTTAAATAATTGGGGTTAAGTAACTTGCTCAATGTTACACAGCTAGTTATTTATGTATGGGTGCTAAGTAACTGAGGCCAGAACCGATCTTGAGTCCTCCCAAGTCCAGGGCTGGAGCTCTTACTCACTGAGCCACCTAGCCATGCCCAGCCTAAGTTCTTGACCATTAAGAAGCTTTAAAATTATCAGTTAATTAACCAAAGCATTTATTAAGCATCCAATACATACCATGCAATGCACATTGCTATGCAGCTTGGTTCTGGAGAATAAATACAACAAAACAAGTTAGAATCTGCCCTCAAGAATCATTTATTTTACTTGGGTTGGTTTGTGGGGGATAAATATATATTCACAGATATTTTAATATAAGCTGAATACAAAGTGCTTCTATGGGAGGATGAGGTGTACTTAATAAGAGGGATCAGGTAATGTGTCTTGAAAAGAATGACACTTGATATGTCCTTTGGAGTAAGTTTAGGTTCCAAGAGGAAGAGGTGAGACAGCAGATATATTCCAGGCATTGGATACATTCTTTACAAAGGCAAAAATGTGGAATATGGAATGTTATGTATAGAGAATAGCAAGTTAGCCAGTTTGGCAAAAGCACAGTTAGCATAAATGGTGCTTTCGCTATGTTAAGGTTGTTGATTTATATGAGAATTATTTTCCTTCACTATAAAATAAGTCTTAGACAAGTAATTTTTACCTAGCAAAATGTGGAAGAATACTAATAATGATATCTTATGTATCTTCTTTTCTTCTCTATTGGCAACTAGGTATCTGTTGTTTGTAGCATCATTATAAACTAATTAATAGTTTTAAAAGATTAGTCAACAGGAAAACTACAGTGTTATCATTTGAAGTAGTACGTTCTCCCCATCTCTTTCAGATTTGCAAAAGGCATGTATTATTTAACGTTATAGTTTATGAAATATTCAGCCATTGCATCACATATTATGTGCTCTTCACATTCACAAAGACACTGCTCTGAACTCTGGAATGAATGCAAAGATTATGCTTTTGGCTCCACCATGGAGCTAAGATAAGTAACTGCAAGCTGAGTTTTGATACTCATTGAATAATGGGATTCCTCTCTGTAGCAGCTGCTAGGCTTTCAAATAAATGTTTTGAGTTTGTTCCTACCGTTCCACCCTATTTGTGGAAGTTTGTAAGTACTCACTGTAATAGGTAGTCATCAGACATTTTCAAAGCGTGAAAGTTGTATACCTTGAAACAGATGAAGCAAATATATTTAAATAATTACAATTTATAAATGCCATTTGAAAGTTAATGTGTTTTTGATGTCTTAATTGGAAAACATAAACCACTTGGAGAAAACGTCTTACAGTAGGCCATCTTAAAAAAAAGCAGTTTCTTTTTAATTCAGTCTTAAGAAAGAAATTTGTTGCTACAGAATTGTCTGAGAATCATCTAAAATTTTAAAGTGCTTTCTTTTTTTCTAGAGATATTTTGAATTTACGTGTATTGTTCATTACAACAAGAATATTTCCAAATGTGGCTTCTGAAGAAAAAAATATAGATGAAAGGCATTTGAGACAACATATGTTTCAACCATGAAAAGTTCCTAGCATACCAATTTAAATAAATATTCTTTCATTTCTGTCTGTCTATACAAGCAATATATTTCCTATTAATAGGCCATGACCTGGATTTACTCAATTTTAAAAACAATAAAAACACTCCATTTTTTCTCAATATTAGTGGAAGGCATTTTACTAGAATTATTGATATAATTCTTTTTTTTTACTTGTTCAGATGTAAATTAGTTCAGATCACAACTAAAATTAGCTAACTAGGTTATAGGTGATCCAACAGATCACAGAAATAATTTTGCAAGATGGTTGAGTTTTCTTGGCACTTACGTGTGCATGAGTACATATAGAAACATGTATCCAAACACTTAGGAAATTTACTAATACCCACTTGTTTTTTCTCCTATAGAGAAAAAAACCATACATAATTGTGCAAATGTTCAGTCCTCATCCTAATGTTGGACATTGTTATTAGGAAGGAGAATTCAGCAGCACTATGGAAGTCAGGAAGGAAAAGGCTCAGTTCTTTATATTGGTGTCACTGCCCATGGCATTGTTCAATGAAGTCATAGGTGTTGAAAGAAAGAGGCAATGATTTTTGGCCGTTTTCTTTATGATACTGTAGTTATAGTGATAAAGCATGAAGTGAAAAAAAAAGTCCAATAGAACCTTTAGGCGGAAAAACAAAGCAGTTGTGTTTAGGTGAATGAGGAGTCTGGAGTCCTATGGGGATACCTCCTTCCCACTCCCTTGTGTCACTTACTTTCTTTTTTTTGGAGACATCTTTCTGAAAGGGAAAGCATCTAGAAATTTCCTATCTGTGGTATATTCTCAGTATTTCTTTGTATCCCTAACTACGCTTACAATTTGTCTATGGTTTCAGGATGTGAAATATCCACAGAAACCTGTTTATTGATGAGCCAAGATCTGCTTCTTTGCCATTGCAAGGTTTCTTTACTGAGGAAGACAGTGTATTTTGCTAGAAAGAAAAAAAAAGAATGATTGAATAAAAAATGCATTTAGTAAGCACTTACTCTGTGCAAAGAAATGTGCTAAGGGCTAGGGATAAAAAACAAAAAGAAAAGTATGATAATCCTTTCTCTCAGAGAGCTAACATTTTAATAGCAAGAGACAATGCCATCCTCATCATCATTCACATGTATGATCAACACATGGGAATTGATGAGTCACAACTAAATGGAAAGGTATATGATTTGCACCTGTGGAGCTAACAAACCTAAATTAACTTTATACATATAGCTAGAATTCAAAAGCATTTATATGGACCTCTCTATCAACTGAACAATTTTCTTAATGAATACAAAATAATCACTTCATAATTGTCTCACTTCATATTAAAGTATAAATTAAAAGTATTAGTATTATGACACTGTAACTTACTCAAATTAGGGATCAGGGAAATCTTTCATAAGGTGATAAAGAGTGAAGTAAGCAAGAGAACAATAAACCCTATAACTACAACAATGTAAACAAAGCCAACATCTAAAAGGCAACAAAATTGTATTAATTATAGTGAGCAGTCTTGTTTTTGGAGAATAAATTACCACCCTTTTTGGTAAAGATGTGAGGGCATAAGGATGTAAAATTTTCGCTATAATGTCAGATGCAGGTATTTCATCTGCAAGTTCATGTTAATTGATTTTTTTTTAATTTCAGAGATATTATTATATGCCCATATTGTAAAATGATTGTGCTGTAACAAAGGCACAAATAAAACTGTAATGTATATGTATGTGTAGTGCTTTGGACAACTTATGTGAGCTCTGTTGTATTCAAATAGAAATGACGACCCTTAATGCATATATATTGATCTATCTGGGCTCCATATTGACTTAGTTTTAAAATGTATTTTTGGGGCGACGAGGTGGCACAGTGAGTAGAGCCCCAGCTCTGGATTCAGAAGGACCTGAGCTTGGATCTGGCCTCAGACAATTAACACACAGAAACAAAAACCTAGCCGTGTGAACTTGGGCAAGTTACTTAACCACAATTGCCCTCCAAAAAGCAAAAAAAAAGTAGTATTTTCTATATTTTTGTGGTTTTATGTAATTTGTTAAACAAAATTTTGTTAAATTGCAAAATTACATTTTAATTTGGTTTGAGCTTTCTTTGTAAACATGAAGCCCATAGACTGTATTTAACACCTTTAATTTAAACAATATGAAACAGTGTGAAAAAAAGTTGGAAGTTTTGAACATAGAAATATCAACTCACAGAAGTGGAAAAAATTCTCCAAAGTAAGCTAGCCCAAACCCTACCTGAAGTTAGGGCTCCTCTCTAACATCCCCAGAGAATGGTCTGTCCATTAGCTATAATAAACAGCTCCTAAATATGTTCCCTGTTCAGAAAAGTTATAGGCTTTTGTCAGAGAGAACTGTATGATTCTATTAAGCATCTTGTCTTTCTCACTGTCTCTTACTGCCCTCTACCCTTGTTGTCTTTACAATATGTCTTCAGAATTAAAAGCAAGAAAGCTGCCTAGGTTTCATAAAAGGGTAGTATTTAGGGATAACTCTTAAGTGAACCACAATTATTGTCTTTAAATAATGCAAGGTATAACAGATATGGAGTTACAAAATCTTTCTTTGAGTAGGAGCTATCCTTATTGAGTCTTAGCTATTCTTATCTATAATATAAGGTTAAACATTATTCTGTTGCCTTCCTTACAGTGTTCTTCTGAGGAAAGCATTTTTCAAATGAAAAAAAAAGTGAAGTATACAAAGCTAATCCAGAAAAAACAATATACATTTTGACTATTTTTATAAAGGAGGAAAATTTATACTCAAATATGTAAGCAGAAAATACAAGGAAATAGATTAAATAACTGATAATATATGATGGGAATTATGTAAACAGAATATCTCTTTTAAGTATTAATATGTTTAATTTGGTTTTGTTATTGGTTAAACTTAATTGCATTGTAAAGTATTTGAGTAAATCTAAATGGCATGCTTCCATAATTGAATATACCCCAAAATTCTATTTAAGGAAGTAAACAACAACTTGTGAGCTGCAGACTTCATTTGTTTATTAATTAAATAATCTATTTTTTTCAGTTGAAATAATATAATCTATATTTTTCATTGTACAATAGCAGTACTACCCAGAAACAGGATGGGGAGGGAGAAATATTTTTTTCCTTTTTCATCAATAAAAATGCCCTTTTGGAGAAACATCTTTGAGTGCATGTGATTGTTATTCATGGAAACTGTCAGTATTCTTAAGTCATCTTAGAAACATGAAAGGTGAATGACAGATAGGGAACCATTAGTTTGGCAAGGTAGATCTTAGCTGGTAAAAAGTCAAACTAAAAGGAAATCTGAAATAAAAGAGCAAGAATAGGACTATTTTTATACATTCTTACACCTATCTTGCATCTAAATTATATTGTTTTATTTTAAGCGATAACTCTGCCATGGTCATACATAAACAGTACCTCAAAATTCTTGTAAAAATATCTTAAGGTTGTGTAGTCATCAGGCTATTCACAAATATCTGTAGTTTCAACATCTTTTAAAAGTAAAATCACACAAATAGGTCTTAAAATTTTCCCCTCTTCTAATTCATATGATTTGGTATCATTACTGCTAATACAATTTCTTATTTTGATGTATTGGTCAGAATTGGACACGACTTCCCACAATAACCTTCTAACTGCTTTACCTGCTTCCATTTTTTCCCTTCTCCAATCCGTCTTCTACACACTTAAAAAACTTACATTTCTATAGCACAGATCTAAAGATGTCACCCCTCTTGGCTTAAACTCTAGTGGCTTCTTCTTACTAGAAATAATTATAAACTCTCAAAATTTGACTTTTGAAACTCCTTCTGAATTTATTATAGAAAGATAAGTATGTAGGGTCTACTAGCAATGCACAGACATATTCTAATGTCTCAAAACAGTGACTTTGCATATTAATTTAATTGAATCATATAATATTTTAGTTTAAAATATGGATTGTTGGAGGAGTCAAGATGGCAGAGTAGAAACAGTACTTCCATGGAACTCTTAACCACACCACTTTAAAATTATGTGAAAGGGGCACTCTGAATGACTTCTGGAGCTCCAGAACCCACAAAATGACACAGAGAAGATAACCTCTCACTGAGGACAGCCCAGCAGAAGCAGCAGGGAGCAGCCAGCACAGAGCTCTGGGAGCTGAGAGCACACCCCTGTGAGTCTGAGGTTTTATCCCCAGGGCAGCCAGACCAGCAGCTGGGTGGAGGGACCCCAGAACACCAGCAACTGTGGCATTTCCAGAATTATCAACACATAGATGCCTAGGACAAAGTAAGAGGTCAGTGGCTTATGGACTTTGGGACTAGTTGGGAGAGCCTGTGGCCTCTTTCCCCTGGGGCAAGTAACCACTGAGGAGCCAGCATAGCTGGCTGCACATTGCCACATTTCAGCTTCAGCTCATGGCCTGTGAACTGTAGGGGGATCCGACAATCAGTCTGGGGGGTAATCACTCTTGCTTTACCCTTCTAGGATCTGGATTGTGGTCTAGGGTGGAGGTCTTGGGGTGTGTGACCAGCTTGCCAGAGGGTGTGGAGGCTTCAGAGAGGCCACCCAACTAATACCCCTGGCATTTGAGAAAACCCCAACATTTGGGACTGAAGCTCCCCTGCCTGGTGGCAGAGACCTACTGTGGCAACAAGCCCAAAAGAAAAGTAATTGAGTGGCAACATGCCTAGGCAAAGGAAACAAAATACACATAAAAATTCAACATTAGACCTCTATTATGGTGGCAAAGAGGATCGAAGCATGGAACAGGAGGAGGACTGTGAGGTCAGAAATCCTGCACCAAAAGCCCCAAATGAAAATATGAGCTGGTTACAGGCAACAGAGGGCCTTAAGAAGCAGATAAGTGAATTGGGAAGAGAAATGAGAAAGATGCAAGAAAAGTATGAAATGAGAGTCAACAGCCTGACTGAGGATAATAACACCTTAAAAAATACAGTAACTTAAATGGCAAAAGAGGCTCAAAAAGGCAATGAGGAGAAGAATGCCTTAAAAAGCTGAATTTGCCAGATAAAAAAATAATGTCAAAAGCTCACTGAGGAGAATCATTCCTTCAGAATTAGACTGGAGCAAATGGAAGCTAGTGACTTTATGAGGAATCAGGATGCTATTAAGCAGTTCCAAACAAATGAAAGAATAGAAGGCAATGTGAAATATCTCATGAGAAAAATCACTGACCTAGAAAATAGATCCAGGAGAGATGATCTAAAAATTATTGGACTACCTGAAAACCATGACCAAAGAAAGAATCTAGAAATCATCCTTCAAGAAATTCTCAAGGAAATTTGCCCTCATGTTTTAGAACCAGAGGGCAAAATAGAGGTTGAAAAAATCCTCCTATTACCTCCTGAAAAAGATCCCAAAAAGGAAACTCCTGGGAATACTGTAGCCAGGTTCCATATTTCCCAGATCAAGGAGAGAATATTAAAAGTAGCCAGGAAGAAACAACTTCAATATTGTGCAAACACAAACAGGATAGCACAGGATCTGGCAGCTTGTACACTGAGGGATTGAAGGGCATGGAATATAATATTCCAGAGGGCAAAAGAACTGGGATTAAAACCAAGAATCACCTACCCAGAGTATCATGTTTCAGGGGAAAATATGGTCATTCTGTGTAACAGAGGAATTTCAAGCATTCTTGAGGGAAAAAAACAGATATTAATAGATAATTTAACATTCGGAGACAATAAGCAAGAGATGCTTGAGAAGGTAAACAGGGAAAAGAAATCATTATGAACTTATCACAGTTGAAATATTTAAATTCCTACATGGAAAAACAATAACTGTAACTGATGAAACTTTTCTCAGTATGAAAATTGTTGAAGAAGGGTATATGGGCATATGAATACATATGTGAATGTTTGTATATTTGTTTACAGATATTCATAGATAGAGGGCACAGGTCGAATTTAGTAGGAAGGGATGATATTTAAAAAGTGAAATAAAGAGGTGAGAGAGGAATATGATGAGAGGAGATGGGGAGAGACAAAATGGGGTGAACTATCTCATAATGAAGAAGCAAGGGAAAATGGCTACAAGGGAGCAGAAGAACAGGAAGGTGAAAATGCAAAAACTTATTCTCATTGAATTTGGATCAGGGAGAGAATGACATTCATACTAAATATGGTTTTTCACCCTATAGGAAACTATGGGAGAAGGGGATGAGGGGGGGACAATGGAAGGTAGAGAAGGCTGGGGCGGGGGGGGATTTGGAAACACCCACTTTTGAAAACGGAGAGCACAAAAGTGGGTAGTAGACCAGTTGGGAGGTGGGATGGTAGGGAGGGAAATATAGTTAGTATTTTACAATATATCTACTATAGTAATGTTTTGCATAGCTACATATGTACAGTGTATACTGAGTTTCTTGTCTTCCTTTTAAAATCAATTTTTCTTAAAAATATATAAATGCTATGATTAATAGTATTTTGCATATAATTCAGAGATGAGATGTGCAGGCATTGGGGCCCAAGCATTCACCTTGCCCTCCTGGAAAATTTGAAGGGGTTATGGGAGAAGAGATGGTCAAGAACAGATTAGATGATGGTATATCCTGTGGGACTGCTATTCTGGGGTGGTGGGTAGGGGAAAAATGGGGAAAAATTGTAACTTAAAATATGGTGGAAATGAATGATGTAAAACAGAAGTTAATAAAGTATTTTGAAAAAATGGGTTGTTTTATCTAATAAGTGTGTAGTTGAATGATAAATATAGAACTTATAAGAAAACCAATGTTCACTAGCAACAGCTGTTGCCACAGCAGACCTTAATGGTAAGGTTTGGGGTGGGAGGAGGAACAAGGTCCAGCGGTCTTCAGCATGAGGTCATAGTCTTATGTTTTACTCTGATAAAATTAAATTTAAAAATAAATTTAGTTAAAATTTGTGTTATATAGTTTAATTGAAATAAAAGTAATATATTTTAACATTTCACATTTAAGAGATGTTTCTATTTTAAAATTTAAGAAATAAAATGCCACAGGTAAACATACTCAAAAATTTTGCTGGTGCAGGCCTATGCATATTA
The DNA here is from genome assembly GCA_011680675.1 of Gymnobelideus leadbeateri. Classification (NCBI taxonomy): domain Eukaryota; kingdom Metazoa; phylum Chordata; class Mammalia; order Diprotodontia; family Petauridae; genus Gymnobelideus; species Gymnobelideus leadbeateri. The sequence goes on along the minus strand of WOXC01002462.1, from coordinate 5,149 downwards.
AGCAAGCTCAATAATAGTTTGTTCTCTTTCATACTCTCTATATTCCAGCCAAACCCACCTTCCTACTCTCCGTTCTCTGGACATTTTCAGAAACTGTCACTGATGTTAAGAATGCCCTCACCTCTATTTCATAAAATCTCTAGTTTCTTTCAAAACTCAGACCAAATGCCACCTTCTACATAAATCTAATCTTAATCTATGTATTTGCTGATACCCTCCAATGGAGAAATTACTTTTTACCCATTTTGTATATACATGCTATTTGCGCCCAATAAAATGTAAGCTCTTGGTCGGCTAAAATGCTTTAGTTTTCTTCTTTCAAACCCCACTATATGTCGAATTTCCAGGCACATAGTAGCCTAATAAAAAACTTATTGAACAATTATGATTGTTATTATTATCTTGTTCTTCCATATTTTTTATTCTAAAGAGATATATTCTGGTGACAAGTAATGGTGCTGCAATTATTATTTTATATTTAATGTTATGCATATACAGAGGTAAAATGATTGATCGTTTTCATTGAAAAAGAGTATTGGGTTATAGCTTAATCTTCTGTACATGAATTAACAATATCTCCTGATTAATTCATAGGAGACATTGCAACAGGGATGCTATTAAACTCCTTCTGTCCCTTTATGTATTTAATTTCTTCTTATAGATTTTTATGTTTTCAGAGCTTTCTATTGCATTTAATTTGGAGTTCATGAATATTCCTTATAGTGACAGATCAATACATCAAACTAATCAATACATCAAAAATAAATCAGAAAATAAATGCCATGTTACATGCCCATGGATGCCCTGCCTCTACAAATGGGAGGAGGAAGTTGTCTTTTTTTTTTATTCTGCTTATTTATTTATTTTTTAAACAAATGCTTTATTAACTTCTGTTTTACAAAAGAGTATTAAAAATAGTATTTATATATATTTGAAACATTTAATGTTAAGACCTCGAATTTCAGATCCATTTCCTTCCTCCCTTGTCACCCATTCCTTCTTGGGAGATAAGTAATTCAGTATATGTTGTACATGTCTAGCTATGCAAAACATTATCATAGTAGATATATTGTACAAGGCTGCTTATAATTCCCTCCCACTCATCCCACCCCCCACCTGGTCCATTCCCTACATGATCCTGTCCCTCTTCTATAGTGGGTACTTCTAACCTCCCCTCACCCCAAGGATGCCCTCCCATCCATCATCCCTCCTCTCATCCCCCTTCCCCCTATTCTGATGCAGGTTGAGATATCCCATTTAGTATATATGTCATTCTCTCCCTGAACCAAATTCAATGAGAATGTGGTTTTGCCTTTTTTGCCTTCCTAATCCCCCCTCCCTTGCAACCACTTCCCATTGCTTCTTCTACATGAGATTGTTTACCCTACCCTGTCTCTCCCCATCTCCTCTTGCCACTTTCCTCTCTCACCTCATAATTTCATCCCTTGAGTATTCTCCCTTCCCAACAGATTCAACCTATGCTCTCTATCCATATATAATTGTAACCATATACACACACATTCACATATGTATTCATATGACCACACACCCTTCTTCCAGTATTTTCATAGTGAGAAAGATATCATCAGTCACAATTATTGCTTTTCCATATAGGAATGTAAATAGTTCAACTTTGATAAGTTCCTTGTAATTTCTTTTCCATGATTACCTTCTCAGGCATCTCTACCTTCTTGTGTCTGGATGTCAAATTTTCTATTCAATTCTGTTTTTTTCCTCTAGAATGCTTGAAAGTCCTCTATTCCACTGAATGACCATCTTTTCCCCTGAAACAAAATACTCAGTTTTGCTGGGTAGGTGACCCTTGGGTTCATTCCCAGTTCTTTTGCCCTCTGGAATATCATATTCCATGCCCTTCGATCCCTCAGTGTAGAAGCTGCCAGGTCCTGGGCTATTCTGATTGTGTTTCACAATATTGAAATTGTTTCTTCCTGGTTGCTTGTAGTATTTTCTCTTTGATCTGGGGATTCTGGAACCTGGCTATAATATTCCTGGGAGTTTTCTTTTTGGGATCTTTTTCAGGAGGTGATCAGTGGATTCTTTCAACCTCTATTTTGCCCTCTGGATCTAAAACATCCGGGCAATTTTCCTTGAAAATTTCTTGAAGGGTGATTTCTAGGTTCTTTCTTTGATCATGGCTTTCAGGTAGTCCAATAATTTTTAAATTGTCTCTCCTGGATCTATTTTCCAGGTCAGTGGTTTTTCCCATGAGATAATTCACATTGCCTTCTAATCTTTCATTTGTTTGGATCTGCTTAACAGCATCTTGATTTCTCATAAAGTCGCTAGCTTCCATTTGCTCCAGTCTAACTCTGAAGGAATGAATCTCCTCAGTGAACTTTTGAGATTCTTTTTCCATCTGGCAAATTGACTTTTTAAGGCATTCTTCTCCTCATTGCCCTTTTGGGCCTCCTTTGCCATTTGAGTTAGTCTATTTTTTAAGGTGTTTTTTTCCTCAGTCAGGCCGTTGACCCTCATTTCATACTTTTCCTGCATCCTTCTCATTTCTCTTCCCAATTTTTCCTCCACTTCTCTTATTTGATTTTTAAAGTCCTTCTTAAGGTCCTCTATGGCCTGCAACCCGCTCATGTTTTCCACTGGGGCTTTTGGAGCATGGCTTCTGACCTCACAGTCCTTTTCCTGCTCTATGCCCCCAAAATAGGAGTCTAGGGTTGCATTCGTCTATTTCCTTTGCCTTGGCATGTTGCCACTTAATTACTTGACTTTTGGGCTTGTTGCCATACTATGGCTTTAAGGCCAGATAGAGAAATTTTCGTCCCAAAAGTGTGGGGGGCAACTTCGGTTTCTGGCAAGCTGTAAACCCACCCACAACTTCCACCCTAGATCACAATCCAGATCCAGGGAGGTTAAAGCAAGAGCGATTACCCCCCAAGACTGATCACTGGATCTCCCTGTAATTCGCAGGCCAGGAGCTGGAGCTGCCTCTGAATAATACAAAATGGCATGTCTCCTCAGCAGCTTCTAGCCCTCAGTGGAGGGAGCCGATGCATTCCCCAAATACTGCTCCCAAAGTCCATAGGACATTAACCTCTTACTTTGTCCTAGGCATGTCTATGTTGATAATTCTGGAGTCACCACAGCTGCTGGTGTTCTGGGGTCTCTCCAGCCAGCTACTGGCCATGCCACCCTGGGGCTAAAACCTCGGCTCACGGGGGATCTGGACTCGACTCGGCTTGGCTCCCCTCTCTCTGCACGCAGCCGCCTCCCAGACCACTGCTCTGCTCCTTCCTGCAGTGCTGCAGGGCTGTCCTCAGTGGGAGGTTAGCTTCTCTGTGTTGTTCTGCGGGTGCTGGGGCTCTAGAAGTTGTTCAGAGTCCCCTTTTACATAATTTGGGGGGCATCTGGGGGCAGAGTGCCTTGGATGAGCTGTTTCTACTCCACCATCTTAGCTCCGCCCCCCTGGAAGTTGTCTTTTTATAGCTTTTATTTGGGGCCTTACCGTATTTTGTACATTTGCAACACAACACTTTAAATTGTAGTCATTTTTCTTTACATAGTGTGTATTGTTGTCTTGGTTCAGTTTTTTCACTTTACATCAGTCCATGTAAGTTTTTCATTCATGTTTTTTTTTATTCATTGCATTCACCATTTCTTTACATTCCAGTAATATCCCATTATGTTCATGTATGTGTTGAAATTGCATCTTATTATGATCCCCACTATTACCCTACCAGGCAGTTTAATATGTAAGTTTATAAGTAGCCAGTGAAAGATAATAGTAAATAAGTATTAAGAATGTAAGATGGAACAAGGAAGCTACCTGTCAAAATTGCTTCCTATATTAAGGCAACATCTAGAGGCTCTGTTAAATTAAGTGAACTCAGTTAGGACCCAGTAAATGGCTCTCAGTTTGCACACTGCAGATGAGCATCAGACATGCACAGTAAAACTAGAGAAACATTATATCAATAAAGCAACCATAAGGAAGCCTTGATAACTTTGAGATGACAGTGATATGCTAATGAGTCATCCCCACAGTGGTGCAGATAAGACTTAGCCTCTGTACAAACTAGAACCCTATAAAAGTGGGACCTCTAAATCTTCCTCCTTAAGCTCTTCTCCAACTGCTATGGGTCCATGCTGCCCAGGTGCTCCTAACTACTATCCAAAGGTACATAAGTGACTCTCCATTCTCCTTTCCTTCCACTGTCTGCCTCCCTTTCCCACCCCATCACCTGTACCATTCACAATTACAGCCTCTTTACTTTCTGTGCCTTATTCAAATGCAATTGCTACATCCTCAGCTTGCTGTAGCATGATCTTTCCCAGCAAGCATCCAGAGAATGAGGCTTGCTTGTCATTACCCAGTGGGGACACCCTTATGATCCCTTTCCTAAAGGCATAAACCAGATATTTGGACTGGCACTTAATTTGATATCAGCTGCATCTACTGTGTGTGAACTTGGTGCCATATACTAGCAGAAAAGAGGATAGTTGAAAAAGGAACCCTATGTCCATCTGTATAGGGACCTTCCCTTATGGCTTGACTTAATGGGACATTGTAGCACAGTTTGTTTAGCTGTTCCACAATTGGTAAGACATCTACAATGTTTTTGTAAATCCTTGCTACCACAAAAAGTGTTACTATAAATATTTGATGATAAAATTTACTTATTATCAATGATGTATTTATAGAACATGTCTAGCACTGAAACCTCTGATCCAAAAGGTATGAACATTTTAGTTGTTTTATTTGCATAACTCCAAGTTGCTTTGGAAAATGGATATACTAACAACATTTGTTGGCAACATTTTTGCTATTTCAATTCCAAAACAGTTTATTTCTTTAATAATCAAGGATATTTTTAAGTCTGCATTTTAGGACATGATTTTGTCATTTTTTTAAAGCAATTGGGGTTAAGTAACTTGCTCAATGTTACATGGCTAGTCATTATTTATGCGTGGGTGCTCATTTTCTGAGGCCGGATCTGATCTCGGGTCATCCCAACTCCGAGGCCGGCGCTCTTACTCACTGCGCCACCTAGCTGACCCTTTAGGGCAATTGGGGTTAAGTAACTTGCCCAAGGTTACACGGCTAGGTTTTTGTTTGTGCGGATTAAGTGTCGGAGGCCGGCTCCGAACTCAGGTCCTTCTGATTCCAGGGCCGGCG